>JAXBDA010000091.1:0-127838 GCA_036023075.1 Gaultheria prostrata | reverse complement strand
TGTTAGGTTCCTCTCCAATTAGAAAAGAAAATTTTAAAAAAGAGAGAGAGAGAGAGAGAGAGAGAGAGAGAGAGAGAGAGAGAGAGAGAGAGAGAGAGAGAGAGAGAGAGAGAGAGGTGGGGTGGTAAAAAGTAAAATAATCCAGTGCAGGGACTTGAACCCTAGTGGATAAGGAAAGAAGTCATGCACCTTAACCATAGAGGCAAGTGCACTCTTTGTTATGATGTTTCCTATTTTTATATTTATTATAATTGTTTTTACGATTTTATTTTTTTTGGTGATATTTTTTAAACGGGGGTGGCACGTGCCACCTCCCCCACTCTTGGGCTCCGTCCCTGCTCATAATTGATTTTGACAATAGAATATTTGGGGTCATCTAAACTCATAGCTTTTGTACCATACTGTGATAGAGAACGATATGACTACGTTCAATTAAAGGCTAGAACAGGCTTTTGAGAATCGTTTTTTGGGAAAATAACCTCTAAAACCCAAAACATACAAACCCTATATCGACTATGTTCATTTAAAGGTTTTGCCGGTTTCCGGGGATCGGTTTTAGAACCCTATCTGTCCATTAGCTTTTAACCAAAATATCGACAATTCTAATTTAAAATCTGCAGTGTCATCTAGGGTATTTATGTACACGTACAATTTTCATTTTTTTTTTTTGGTAAATTATTTCTATTAAGCTAATTTCTTCTCCAATTTCTCACTCTTGATCAAGTATCATGATGGACTTAACCTTGATCATGACCACAAAATGATTGGTTCAATGTGTAAGTACTTGGTTGACAATATAATATATGAGGGCATCTAAACTTGTTACTCATGTGCAAGTGGTGGCTAGCTCCTGCGGTAGAACTCTTAAATTCTGGGATCGAGTCTCATTCCCCCCTCCCCCATGTAATAGATTAAGAATGACGAATGACAAAAAAACCGTATTGCTCATGTACAAAACTTTGATAGAAAATTGCTTGTGTCCACTCCATTTAACCCAAAACACCCACAATCGTGGTTCAAAAGTTTAGAAATGTGATAGCCACAATATTATCTTCTTTATTCCTTAAGCTAAATCACCAACACATGGCACAAATTAAGCTAGATGTTCCTCCATTAACCTTTGGCATTTTTATTTTTCCTTTTTCTTTTGCTCTCTTGTCTTTTGGTCATATGAAACAAACTTCCTTTATTACAATATATCTAGGCACATGAATCAGATGCTCTGGCTCACAAGTCCCAAAAAAGCTAAAATATTTATCACATGAATCTCCTCTAAGCTTTTGTAGAATTTATATCGTATTGTCACCGTCTAGTATGACAAAAAATATATATATAGATCGAGAGAATGTAGTAAATTTCTTAGTTGTCTATAGTGCCACGAGTCACATTTTTATTAGTCAAGAGTATTATGTGCCAAGTACATGTGGTGTTCCTGAACAATACCAGCGCACAAAAGGAGAAAGGTGAGACCGATTCGGTCTCCTATCCCATCTGTGGAGCTAGGTCCGGCTCCACATTCCCTAATTATTGCCTTTTTTTAGCCCGAAATTACCATGTTAGCTTAGTTGCCTTCGCGTGCCATTGTATCCACCCGTCAATCTCGATCGAGTACAAATTGTGACATGGACCACGGCAAGGTATAGTAGTAGTGTCACGTAGTGGTACTACGCAACGTTAAATCCCATACTGTAACATAGACCATGGCATAGTTGAATTATGTACAGTGAGCCATAAGGGCCGCCCACTCTATCTTATTTACTATTTTTCATTTGTTAGGTCATATCACGTGGTGTTGTTGTTGTCCTCAATAATACTTGGAGATTGTTCCACTAACTTGGTTTTTTGTCTTTTTTGGGTTTTTTTTGAAATTAACGTAAGTGATGAGAATGACTTGTCTCGAAAAACATGAAAAGTCAACAAGTCAAGTTAGTGGAACGGAGCCTTGCATTATTTAATTGGTTAATCCCACCCATTGTTGTTCACCCTATAAATGAGTCTTGACTCTTGACACCTATCCTACAAAAGAGCTTCTGGGGTTCAGTTAAAATTTTGGCTTTTCCCAATGAAAATTGACCTTTAGGTTGTCATTTTCACACTAGTAGGAGTAACACTTATTTTTTAGGTTTTTGGGTTCTTTAAATTATCATATGGAGGGAAGAAGTGGATTCCTATTCTAAGGGCAACTTCCTATAAAACTTTTCCTATTGTGGGTGGAAAAGTACTAGGAAGGTGATATGGGGAAGCTCAGTTTAGGGAGGGTTTTAGACTCCCTGTGTCTTTCTTCTGGCTCATCAAACTCTTGTTTCTGCATAAATTCCTTGGAAAACCAAGATGATGAGTACTTTGAGACAAAGCCACTGGTTGCAAATGGTCAAGTGGTGAGATTGAAGGATGTTCTCGCAGGACCCCAGACCCTGGCTTTCCAACTGAAGCCCAAGGTGAGATTTTGCTTCCTCTGTTTGCTCAAACAATGTCTTTTTTTTTTTTTTTTTATAACTTTTTATTCTGGATAAGGGTATAGGTGACTGCGTCGAAACAAATGCCCGAGTACATGTAGTCCTTCGTCTCACATAAACCAGGCAATAACATGGCGTAAACTCTGACAGTGGTCATAAAGGAGAGTACTGAAGTTTGAAACGTGCCTTGAACTCATGACCTCCCAACAAAATTCTTTCTATAAAGTCATTAAAATCATTGTTGTGAACTGAACACTGTCCGAGAGAACAACTGGACCAAAATCGCGCTATCTTGAACTAATAAGAAGCATAAACTAGTTGGGAACCGGGCGCCTGTAGTGAGTTTGCTCACTATACGGGTGTAGTGAGCAATCACGGCCGTCGGTTCGGTAATCAAAGGTCCGGATTAAATGTTTTCTGCATTCACCAACAAAAGAGTTTCTTCGAATCTGTTTTCTTATTTACGGCTTAGTTAACTCAGTTTTAGTTGGCTTTTGTTGAGTTTAAACAAGTAATTTATCTAACTGAGGGAGGGTAACTTGCTTTGTCATTAATGTCTTGCATATGAAATTACAAAATTATCCTTTCAAAACTTAGTAAACGTCTATACATGATGGGCAATAAAGTAAATTCACACATAAATGGTAAGCAAAATTTGAGTTTATTCAAAAAAAGAGTGTGCAAATTACTACCCTAAAGCTTATTTTGATTTTCAAAATCAATGAATGCAAGAGCTTAATTAGTTATTAATTAATGATGAATGATGTAGATGGTGGTGCTAAGGGTGTCCATGCATTGCAATGGTTGTGCAAGAAAAGTTGAGAAGCATATATCCAAGATAGAAGGTATGTTTCCAACCATTTATTTACTCACAAAAATTTAACAATCATGTTATTTTCTATCATTTTTTGTGTGACTTATTAATCAACTAGAAAGATGAATTATTGAAACTAAAGGTCAAATCTATAGTGCATTTTTCTTTTCTTCATGATTGGTGCATCTTACATGTGCACCCACGTGTCCCCTGTTAATATTGGACTTCGCAAAATGAGTATCATAACCTTGTTTCCTCAAGGTTTCTCTTTTTAAAGAGAGATTCCATTTGGGAGTGAGCCTCGTCCACCACACATTCACCGGCCCACATAAATGTGTGGTGGAGAAGGCCCTGAAAGCATTACGTGACGGTGCTCCAGGAGCAAAGAATGTTTTTCCTTTGTTGGGAGGAGTTATTTTTGTGCTTCCCGAGCATGCTCTATCAAATTTTTATAGGCAAAACTTGAGTTGGTGGTCTACACTGATTGAAGTCTTCATTACATTTAATTGAGTGTCATTTTTATAGGCAAAAGTAAATGAACATCACCCACTTTATTTAATATAGGGATTACAATGGGTCCTATTTGAATGATTGTAGTCGATCATAGTATTGAAACATTTAGGTTGTTAGCCAATCTTGTAAAATTCAGCTCAATTTCACATTGCAGAGTTTTGGACCGATTAGCACTTCTCTTGCAAATGAATGGTTAGATAAAGCACTTATAAATCTCCGATAAAAAAGGTAAATCTTTTAAAGAGTACCTAAAAAACCAAGCCATACGAAACGAAAGGATATTGTTCAACGAAATAGAAACTAATACGAGCCTGGGAAAATTTCACGCACTCTCAAGTTAGTTTTCTGTGTGGACATTACGCTTGTAAATTATTTCCGTAATGGTAAATATGTACTCCAGTTTAGGCACTTTCAAGTTAGTTTTCTGTGTGGCCTTACGTTTGTATACGTTACAGGAGTGACCTCGTACGAAGTAGATCTGGAAACCAAGATGGTCGTTGTTACAGGAGACATTGTTCCTTTGGAAGTATTGGAGAGTGTTTCCAAAGTCAAGCCTGCTCAGCTCTGGACAGAGGATGATGCTAGACACCAACCCCATCCTACTCTGTCATTTAATCAAAAGTATACACAATTTCATACTTGATTTCTAGTACCAAAACTAGTATTACTATGGCCTCGTTTGATATTGGTTGTATATTTTAGCTGATTCGTAGCTCGGGGGATTAGAGTCGGCCGGTTGGGATTGGTAATGAGAAGGTATTACTAGCGAAGTGCTCAATACTCCTATTGTTTGATTTGCTTCGGACCAGAACAAAAAAGATTGGTTATAAGTTGATAAGTTGATTGATGTAGTTGTGTACATCCAAATCTCCTTTCCTGTTATTCTCGTTGAATGGAGGGAAGAGGAAGCACATCCACAAAGGAGAATATCGATGTTGAGATCCCTTTGTGTAAGTTTGATTATGTTAGCCATTTGTATAAGCTTGATAAGATATATGGCAAATGTCATTTCAAAATTCTACCGTCTATTTTGTTTTTCATGAATGTGATGTGCTATGAAAGCTACCGGTAGCGTACTTATCTGCGAGGCTTGCGATATGAACAAGGGAGGAATGATGTTATGAGAATCAGGATACGTGACATTACCGACGTAGAAAATTTGGTAAGGGTTATGACTTATGTATAAACTCTGTTGATAATTGCACATTTAACCTCACCATTATAGTTGTAAATTGTTGTAAAGATCCCCCAAACTGCAATAATTGTTCCTTATCCTTGTCAAACACGACCCCGTCGTGATGGAATATGTGGAGTTTCAGGTATTTAACCCACTTCTTATAAGTAAACGTTAATATGAATAAATTTTATAAAAGGGAGCTTGCTTTGTAAAACAAAGCATTACGATAGTAAAATGGACCTACTAATGATTTCATAAAAGTTTAGATCACTATAGGGTGTAGTGCTCCGTTCCGATCATCCATCTCCGCAATCGATGGTTTAAATTCGCTGAAGTACTATTACCGGTAAGAATATAAAACTAACAAATATATATCTAAACCATTGATTGCTGAGCTAGACAATCTAACCCTAGATCCAAAAAGTCTGATCCAATTAAACAGACTCAAACTATGAAGTCAAGTGATGTTTCAATATTTTACAAATTTCAATAGTAGCATGTCCCGATGCTATGTTAGTGTTTTGTTCAACAATGGTGTGACATAATATAATGAGTGTGGAACATTGAGTTCCAACATGCTTTGAATAATTTAATTTGTCATAAATATTTCTGGCTCCATTTTAATTAGACAACATCCTGACATAAATTTGTTTTGAAATATGGGAGAGGCTCTTTTAGTGTTAATTGAGCCCCCACAACTAGAAATTAACACAGTGACGGAGGCTTGGGGGCACGTGCCACCCCCTAGTCTAGAGAAAAAAAAAATTAGTTTAGCTTAGACTCTGCCAAGAGAAGAGTCACTTATACTGTAATACGGGCTTTACTTTCAGCAAATAAAGAATCAGTTTTACATGATTTCCATGAAAGAAGAGCTCTCAAGGTTTGTCTGTGTATATCCTCTTCTGGTCGTCTCTTCAATTCAATTTTCTTTTCATGGCTGTTTGGTTTCGATAGCTTTCAACAGAATACATGTACTTCACCACCATCAGGGACGGAGTCAGGATTTTTGCGTTGTGGAGGCGGGCTATATATGTGGAGGAGGAGCGTGGTGTTATAATTCGATGATATATATATATATTCAATCCAATAGTAGAATTTTTTCAAATGGTGGCAGGAGCGACAACTGCTACTAGCCTTGTTCACCATCGTTAAAGGAAATTTCTATGAGTTTTGGTTTAGCCTCTATCGTGGACAATTTTCGAGATATGAAAGAACGACGAGTTGCAATGCGATAGAACTTGAAACTATGTTCGTTCTATATTGATGGATGTTTAGCTTTTGAAGAATACATGTACTTTTTGTTTTTGTGGGCATTACGTATGATTAATCTAAATGATACATATACTTTTTTTTGGTATTAAATATATGATCCTTTTGAGTGCCACCCCCATGTTAGAGTCCAGGCTCCGTCACTGAATTAACATCATTTGTTTATAGTATTGTTAATTTTTTTCGTCATATTTAACATAAAGTGTATTATCTCAATCACTACTCAACTCATCAATAAGAAAATAAATTGTCAGGCCAGGAATGTCCCGTGAGTTTGGTTACACAATGTCACTCACTGCGATCGCTATAAATTATTCGATGGTTAAATTGATCAATCAGTTTGGGTGTCTATTTTATATTACAATCCGCGATTAGTAAATGTGTCTATTGAGTTCCGATGAATCTAATTTTTTATACAATTATATTTCTCAGCGGACTCTACAAGGTGAACACATTGAGATTGATGGGGGCACTCATATGAATAAAGGTCAATATTCATTTAATATTCAATCAAGTTGAAGAGTCTTGAGAGGTATGGTGGGAAGGAAAGTCTTGAGGGGAACTGTTCCTTGGAAATCCATCTTACTTAGGGCATCCCCATCAGGGAAGGCAAAAATTGGACCAAATTTAACCTTAAAAACACTTTTTATAAATTAGGAAGTCACTTTTTAAAAAACTCATAAAATCAGACACTTTATTCTAACTTCACAATATTAAACTACTCACTTTTTTCTACTCCTACTCCCAAAAAAAAAAAACACTACTCTATGAAGTCAGGAGAGAGAGAATTTATTAAACTATTCCTAACCTGTGAACAGTACCACGCTTGATTTGTCGGGTTACTGTAGCAAAGTTTCAAATTTTGCAAATTTATAAAAAATTTGTTGAGTCTGATTTTGGGGTATTTTTTCTTCTTACACCCAACAAAATAGCCATCAGGGGAATTTGCCTCCCTTGATGAGGATGCTCTTATCCGCACATAGAAGGAAGTTTGCTGAGGGCATCACATGATTCTTTGAACTGAAGAACATGCAAAGACGAATTCAATGAATCAGATAACATAAATAAATAATTTGTGTCACACTTTTAACTCATGGGAATGAGATTCTTCCTAGACCCTTTATAGTCCTGTCTGACTTATTTTCTAGGTTCTTTTTTAGTCCATTTTGATTATTGAGACCGTTGATATTTTAGACATTGTCGAGAACACAATGCATACGAAAAGTTCATGCTAATCAAATATTGATGTGTTCTCAAAATATATTTATCTCTAGAAAAGTATATTTTTATCTAGTGTTGTATTATTTTTTAAATCCATTTGTCTAGAGATAAATGAATTTCGAGAATACATCAAACCATATCCGATTAGGTTGAGTTTTTTCGTGCCTAATTTTCTTTAGTTCTAAAACATATTAGCGATCCCGATCATCAAAACGAAGCCGAAAATTGTTCGAAAACAGACCTAACAGTACCCTCGAGTCCCTTTCCCATTCTTATTAAATCAAAGGTTGCACAACTGCACAACAGAGTGCAATTTTGTTCACCCTCCTTAAAAGAGGGTGCACAAAACCCTTTCTTCTATTGTTTGAATTGGTGTGGATCTCACCTCAAAGTGATGTCATGTTTACCAAAAAAGTATATTGCAGAGGTAAGTATGACATCACTTTGTGGTGGAACCCATAAATTTCAACCAATAGGAAGAAGGTTTTGTTCAAAGAGAGTGAACAAAATTGCTCTCATGCACAATATGCCGTGAGGGCCCCAAGAGGTCCCTTATGACGCCTCATCCTTGAAAGCTATTACATTGACTTCCAAGACGTGTCACGATACGTATCCGTATCCGTATCGGGTACCTTTCCCCACATTATAATATGACAAACTGCCGCATACGACACCGCGTCTAAATTAGACTATTTTTTTACACATTGCCCCTTAAATTATGTCACTTTTGCAAGTTCTCTTGAACTATAAAAACTCAAACCTCGACAACCTTAAATGGTACTCCCTCTGTCCCAATTTGTTTGCTCACTACGAAACTACGTGCAATTTTCAAACTAAAAATTAATGTATTTATCAAAATAATTTTTGAATTTTTTTTGCACCGTATTAAAGTTTTCAATGAGATCTATCAAACAAGATCCATATTGATTAGAAAATTATTTTTGCAAGTACATTATTTTTTAGTTTGAAAATTGCACGTAGTTTCGTAGTGAGCAAACAAATTGGGACGGAGGGAGTATAATTCTTTTAAATTGGCCCATTATTAGTCTTCAGCAGTATAATGGTGGTTGAAGAGCATAGAATATTACTCGAATCTTTTTTTCCCCCCAATATATGAAGACAATGCCCTGACTAATATACATATGAATATTCAAGTTTTACAAAATTAAACATCGTTGAAGAGCTATTTAGAGCCCCTTTAGACTAAATGTTTTGGTCATTTTAACCTAATCTTTTTTGAAACTTTATCTGAAGTTTTACTAGAATTGGGTCAAATTTTTCTGATTAATCATTTGTCTCAACGAGAGTAATTGCCAAAATTTATATGAGATTTAGTTACCATGTGCCCCATAGGCGTATGGTAAGGAGTACACTAACTCCTTTATTTGTCTTTGTTTGCCTGGGAAGTCTAAGTTTGAAACACTAGCCATAAACCACTTTTTACTATTTCTAACAAAAATGTATTTGATTAAGTTTATTTAATGAACATTATCATGTGCCTTAGGAACACGTATTAACACAATCTAAATTTATAATATAGACAAATGATGAAAAAAAAGGTTCATTAAAGATGAAAAATACCATCTTTTAGTGTCTTCAGAGTTGTTTTATACGATTTTTTAAAACTTTGGTCGATAATTTTATACTTTTCTGATTCCCTCATCAAGATGAACACTGTGATATAAAATCATAACAAAAAACTAAAAGAAATGTAACTTTATGTTAAATAATACCGACTATCACTAAATAGAATTAATTCAGTCCAAACGCGTTGTCATCATCTTTATAATTTTTACTCGATGATGCAAAGGTATGGAGAGATGTTAATAGAGAAAACAATGGAGATCGACATATAAGGGTGAATAGGAGACGACGATCCAGATAAAGAGTATTATATTAAAATATTCGCATTAAATTTCAAGAAAAATAATATTTGAGCACTATTCTAGGCTCTTTTTAATGGCCATAATATTACTGAGGATAATTGTGTTCCAAGTTAAAAAGTTTAAATCCTTTGGCAAAAAAATCAAAAATTGGTTTTTTGGTTTATTAGTTTTGTCCTTATTAAAAAAATTTGCATTTGTTAGTTTTGCGTCAAGTTTTTATGGTTTATTGGTTCCTCTCGATGAGACGAATCTAAAAAGTATAAAATTATGGTCAAACCTAATTTTTTTTTACTAAAGCCAAAAATACGTGGATTATTGGATAGATTTTGGGTTTATTCAAAAAATAATTACTTTTCACCATAATTTCATACTTCTTAGATTCCTCTCGTCGAGACGAACCAATAAACCACAAAAAATAGACACAAAACTAACGAATGCAGATTTTTTTTAATAAGGACAAAACAAATAAACCAAAAAATCAGTTTTTGATTTTTTGCCAAACGAGGTTGGTTTTGTAATTTTTTTTTTTTTGGGTAAATGAAATTTTTTATACCAACCAAACAACCAGGCTTACAACAGTGGAAAATCCCAAGCAAAAGCAAAGTAACTCAAAAAAGAACAACCAAACATGGTCAAAAGATAAAGCAACAAAGAGGACTCAACGCCTTAGCATTCTATGGGGTGGATTCCATTGGTTTTGTAATTCAAGAGGTAATTTGAAAAGGTATGATAATTCAGGGGGTAATATATATAATTCCGCCTCAAATCTAAGGATCCATCTTTTTATCCACCTCTACAGGCTCATCCATAAACGCAGTCTAAAAAATCTTCAAAACAAATTCATCGCAGTTTCAAAACCATGGCCAAGAACTCTCTCTCCATCTTCTCTCTCCTCCTCCTCCTCCTCCTCCCCCTCTCCCAATCCACAACCACTCCGCCACCGCTCACCGCCCACGCCGAGCTCACGAACCGCGGCTTCCCCATCGGCCTCCTCCCCACCAACGTCCAAACCTACACGCTCAACGCCACCACCGGCGACTTCGCCGTCCACCTCGGCGGCGACTGCAAGGTCACCCTCCCTCCAGACAACTACCTCGCCACCTACTCCAAGCGTGTCACGGGGAAGATTGTCAACGGCCGTATTGCCGAGATTGACGGGATTAGGGTTAGGGCTTTTTTCCAGTGGTGGAGTATTACGGGGATTAGATCGAACGGTGATGATTTGGTTTTTGAGGTTGGGGTGGTGACGGCTAAGTACCCGGTGAAGAATTTTGATGTGAGCCCTGAGTGTGAGGGGAAGCGATCGGCTTCGTGAGGTATGGTTTTTTTTTCTCTCTTCAAGTTGTGGTTTTTTTGTGACCCATTACGTATGTTTGGTGTAGTTAGTTTACTCAATTTTTTAACTAATTAAGAGAGACTCAATTTTTCAATAAAACTTGCAAAGACTTGAATCTTTTGCTCCAAAAAAACCCATTTGTGTAGCATTTTGAGCAAGGGCTGGATATGCTCTTACGTATGTACGGTAATTGGTGTAGTTATGTAGAGAATGTTTGTGTATGTGTGGAATTGAGGAACTTGTGATAGTTGATTTGAGAGTAGAGACGTGTTTCACTTGCTAAATTGTTGAGTTCGAGTATGGCAATTATTGTGGGTATAAAATGGGAGATTAATTGTCAACTTCTTGTTGATTTTAGAGAGTTTGGTGGCACTCACCTATCATCTTACAAATTTTGAGTCTCTAAGGCTCTACAGTCTCTAAGGCTCTACTTTTTGGTATGTATAAATTATAAAATAGCACAACGGATCTCATCTATTTGTCTTGAATTTTTGGCTCAAAAGCCAGCCCTAGTTTTTTTGCTCGTACTTCTTACTCAAAAAGCCAAAAAAGAAGAAAGCTTGAATCTTTAGCCCGAATAGCTATCTTAGGTAATCAAATCATTCCAAACCAAACCAAACCAAAACTAGCTGATTGGGGTAGCTATGTGTAGAATGCTGTTGTTGTGTAAAAGTGGGGATTTTGGGATTGGTGATTTGAGACGAGATGTTTAGTTAAATCTTTTAGTGTGAGAATGGCGTTTAATGTTGGTTAAATGTAAGATATGTTGCGACTTGTTGTTGCTTTTAGAGAGTTTCAGAGCATTCACCTGTCATTTGTTTAGGTAAAATTTCGAATCTCTAACTTAAGCTGTACTTGGTATATTGGCACAAAAGATCTCACCTGTTTGTCTTGAATTTTTGGCCCAAACAAATTAATTTTTTTCTCCTACTTCTTTCTCAAAAAGCCAAAAATTAGAAAAAGCTTGAATCTTTAGCCCGAATTGCTAGCTTAGCAAATCAAACCAAACCAAACCAAACCAAACCAAATTGAGCCTTGAATCAGAGAAAAAAACTTGATTGTTTGGGCATCTCTTACACACGGACTTTTTAGATTGAGTGGGGACACAAAAGCTCCCCCTAAGCACACATTCAATAACTGCACTTACAATGACGTTTCGCGACTCCCCTTTCCCTGGGTGGTGCATTTTTGTGTTTGCATATTCATTGCTGTTGGCATTCATTGTAGTATGTTTATATGATACTCGTGAAAGCTAGGCTTTTGAAATGAGTTTTAATTAGGTAGATTCTGCCCTTTGTATTGCTAAAATCCTGAATTTGTCCTTCATAGTTTTGGTTCGGAATTGATCTTCTTGGGTTTGGGGAAACAAGGTTAGGGAAGTTAATTTCTCTTCCATTTGCAGCAGTATTTCCTCTTCTATGAAATTTCATGGCAACCAGCTCAGTATTTATTTAGCTAGGCTTATTTTGATATGGAATAATGCTTGTCCGGATGGTCAGCTTATTAAGTCTACGAGCAAATGGTAACTGCTAAAGTAACTCATGAGCATAGTTATTAAAAACCTATGATACAAGATACGTATCTTACTAGTCGTATCGTCTCCTTCGGAAAACGATACATATCCCAACCTGTATCCTTTTTGTGTGAAAATCCTACGATACGATCACATACCTTACGAATTATAGGCGTATCTTAATTCGGTATGTACTATGATTACTTAGTGAGAGAAAGTTGGACCATTTCAAGAAGCGGAATTTGATCTAATTATGGCATCTTTCAAACCATTTGATATAAATTCAGCCTCAATGTAGGGCTTGTATAGAAGAAAGAACCATGCTTTGATTGCGTTTTGCTTGAATAACATAAAGACGCTTTTTTTCTTTCCCTCACTAAGGCAGCAGAAAGCCTAAATGTGATAGGTCTAGTGGAGAGACTAAAAATTTGTGTCTTGAAAACTTTTTTTTTTATAAAAATGTAGGCATAGTTTGTTGGTGTTATTAGACGTATTTATTTTTTAATTATATGTTAATTATTGTTAAAGTATAAACTAGATTTAATATTTTGTCACAAGAAAGTAAAGTCCAAACAAGCTCAATTGAGAAAGGACAAAGATGGAAGATACTATTGCAGGAGATATAAATATCTAGTTTTTAGAAACTCTAGAATATCTTGCTGTAGAAGCTCTAGAATATCTGTTTGAAATATCTAGAGAGTTTTTTTGTGAGAATTATTTACATGCGTAATTCTAGAATTTACCTTAAAGTTTATCTTGTATGAAAATATCTTTGGACTAGAGTCTTTCACGGAGTAGTATAAATAAGGATGGGTTCTAGCAATTTTGCACCAAGTGTAATACGAATACTCTCTCTCCCCACTCCTGTCTTAAGTATTCTTCATCTTCCAAAAATCTTGTCCAACTAAACATTAGAAACCCCACTCTTCCGACAATCGTATCTTAAGATACGCGATACGTATCCTGATACGATCTATACAATGAAAAAAGGATACACGACACGTATCCTATTTGAAGGCGCTGCTCATGAACAACTTATGGTTAAACACATTGTTTCATGGTTTATGGGACAAACAGAAGAGACTCTAGAGCCTAGCTATGGTGTGATTTGGCTTCTGTTCCCGTTTCTCAAAATGAATCATGGCTTCTCCTTGGTGACTTCAATGTTATTAAGCATGAAGATCAAAGAAAGGTGGTCTTGGTAGGGGGGCAACCCAGGATTTTAATGATTTCATGGATTCTTTGGATACATTTGATCTTCCATACTGGACCATACAAGGGCAGCTTCTACAATTGCAATAGTAGGCATGAAGATAGTCTCATCTTTAGTATGTTGGATAGAGTTCTAACTATTGGGCATTGGTTGATCTCTTTTCATAACTCAGAAGCCACTTCTCTTCCACCTGGTATTTCAGATCACTCCCCTCTCTTGTCATGGTTAAAATACAACCCTCCCTGGTAACAAACCTTTCCAGTTCTTTAATTTCTAAAGTTCGGCAAAATGTTGTTGGCAACATATGTTCCGGCTTTATTCTAAGCTAAAATGTTGTCAGAGGGCAACCTGAGAATATTGCATTATGTATCAGGCACATCTGGCTTTTGTGTTGTAGACATAAATCACCTCAGGTTCAATGGTGGTATAAGTAAAGAATGACTGTTTTTGGACTCTAAAAGCTTCTTCAATAGGGGTGAAATCGGTGCGGTTCGGGGTGAATTTTTCCAAAACTGAGTCGGTTCGGGGCATCATTTTCTAGGACCTTTCCCGACCGAATTTAAATCGATGCCGGTTCAGTTCGGGGTGTGGTCGGTCCGGTCGGGGATTTCGGTCTGGCTAAAATGGGCCTACTTGGGCCAAATTAAAAAACTTGTTGGGCCAAACTCACCACATTTAGAATTTTCTCTCCATTTTTTCACCCACAATCCAGCTGTTTTTTCACCCAATAACAAGGCCCGACATTGCTAAATCAAATTACAAAATTCAAACACTAATGGGCCACAAGACCCACAACCCAGAAGAAGTAATAGAATACCACATTCATTAACATTCCATTTTTCTACAGCTGCTACCCAAATACACTCACATTCTTACTAATAAGTTGTAAAACCATCAATTTCAAAGCAACCAACATTACAAGTTTGCAACCCAATTACGAAGTACCCACCTAATTGTTAGGAACAAATCCAAAGCAAGTACCAATATTAAGGTAGCTCAGACAAAATAATACTCTGTAACATACATCTAAAAAATTTAACATGCAAATTGCACTTCTAGTTCTCATAATAGACAAAAATATTTCAAGTCTTTCAAGCCATCAACAGATTCAACACCTCAACTTCACCACTTGAGTTTAACCTGTCAAGAAAACTACTACTATTAAGGCTTACGGCAGTTAGATTTGACCAATCAATATGACATTAGTGTTAACAGTTAACAAAGGTGATTTTTGCAGTTAAATCACTCATTTCAGCACTTAACAGTCAACTCTACACCCAGTTTTTTATGTTCTAATCATAAATTTTATCTCTAAACTTCAAGAACTATGAGTCATAAACCAAAAAATTAAATTTCATTTGTTTTTTTTGTGTTTTTGTTTTGTTTTTTTTAAAGGAAATTATCCTTGAGCAACAAAAAAAGGAAATAAAGCAAAACAGAAGAGATTATTCCAACTAATAATTACTCATTTGGCCTTGTGCAACAATTATCCTGTTTTTTGTTTGCATTGATTTTATTTTGTCCTGTTTTATTTCAGATTAACATGGATTGCATGGCAGGCACTGTGACTAGGAAGGCCGTAGTAGGGGTGTAAGGTACGGTGCTCCTACAGATGCAAATGTGTACATGTTATTATTACTGCAAATAGCTTGTTAGCTACAAGCATTTTTGGGGGCATCCATGTTTATTAAATTAATTGAAGACGATGTGAATCAAATCAAAATTGAAGGAGTATCAAGATTGCATTTGCTATTTGAGACATCCATACATTCATATTGTTGTTGATAAGGTGGCTGTAGTTTGATTAGCTGATTAAAGGAGAATATCGTTTGAGTTTAAGAACTAATGGAGGCACTGTTGAATCTCAAAGGGATCGATCAAGTTTGTTGAAGTAATATATGTATAGTAATTGTTAAAGCATCCAACACAAAACCAATTGACAATGAGTGGTTGAGGTCGTCCAGGCTTATATACTAGTTTTGGAGGTTGTATTAACCGATGTGGGACAAGCTCTAACTCTCCCCCGCACGTGCAACCCCTCATTCGCTAGCGGAGAGGTAAACCAATGATCCATGACATAGAGATCTCAACGAAACAAGGTGCGCTTAAGGCACAAACAATGGGCAACCATGTCCAAAAGCCTAACTCTGATACTATGATAAAGCATCAAACTTAAAACCAATTGACAATGAGTGGAAACCAGGCTCATATACTAGTTTTAGAGGTTGTAATTAACCAATGTGGAACAAGCTCCAACAACTGATCAAGTTGAGATGAGTACAGTACACTGACAACATGTTTGTAAGGATGACCATTATCTTCCTATTTTTAGTGTACTTTTAGATTTTTTTGTAATATTTGTGAAGAGTGGTCCCTGCAAATTACGCAAAATTGGCATTCCTGCGTCCGCCACTGAGCGAATCCCAATTCTACGTTAAAAGTCTCCCACGGCAAAAACTCAATCCTAATCAGTTGGTCATGTTCCTTATGTAGGGTGATAATGCATTAATTATATAATGGGTCCCTCAGGTTTCCTGTAATAACGGACCAATAGTTTGAGCCCATGCTTCTTTTAACTCTCCTTTTTATCCAATTTCTTGGACAATCAGCTCGAGCAACTGTAAACACAAAAGAGACTAAACAAGCATCACATGTCCGATAAATATGACTAACAAGTAAAATTTAGAGGGCCAAAATATACATATTTTGGCACTTATCAGTGCCCCTGTAAATTATGTACTTGTCGCCCTCCAACTATAGATTCCATTGAGGAGTATAAGCTATGATTCGATGTACGTAGCTGGCTTTTTTTCTTCTCTCCATGATTTGGAATCTCAAAGTAGCAGGTACTTATCAATCCGCAATGAGTTTTTGATGAGTAAACAATATTTAATGGCATAAAAGAGATTGTACTATGCATGCACATTGCACAAGTCATTTTTAAGTTATGATTTCATGTTCAATTATCACTTAATCTATTGAGTTTGTGAAAGATTAGTAATTTTTAATTTGGTTTGATGTGTTTTAATGTTTTACGGAGGTTTTATAATTCTATTAACTAGATTGCCTGTAAATAGATTCTTCCTTTGGGGGACAATGTGGGCTTAAGCCCAAGAGATTGACACCTAAAAGGACTGGACAAGCTTAAACCCACCGCCTAACCAGATTTCACCGGCGATGATCATCCTCAGTTTGCCATGTCAAACTTAGGGCCTTCCCCCATCTGATTCAATGATAGTCCTTGGCATCCTTGCATATCCTTGCTCAATGCTATAGCAATAGCCTTCAAATGCTTGTATTGCGGCAGTCAGTGTTGTAGCCCATCCTCCTTGGTTTTGAAACCTATCAGCCAAGATCCTATGTCATCTCAAGATAGTACCCTAGCTCCTGCCTTTCCTGGATTTCCTTTGGATGATCCGTCAACATGTATCTTCACCAATCCTATGGGCGTATCAGTAGGCTCGTCAACATCAATTGTCATTGCTCTATTACATTAAAGCTTGGGGATTGCATGTATTTCCAAGAACATCCCCGTTTGGTTACTGTTTTTTTAATTAAAAAAGATATTCAGAAACTTGTTTGGCTGGCGGTTTTCGGAATTTATTTGCCTGCATCCTGTTTGGAAAAGAGGTCAAATGGAGAAAATAATCAAATATGTTTCCAAACTTTTCTATAACAGTTTCTGTGTGAGTATGGATAAGATTTAAAATTATGAGTGTTTATACTTGGGTTTCAAAACAGGTTTTGAAAAATACTCCAAGATTGATTCAGAAATTAACCAAACATTGCCATTCTTTGTCTTGTTAAGTTGAAAGCTTAATATTTAGCTGGTTGCTAGGTCAAGGTACTTTTGTGAATTACCAGTCAAACCAAAGAAAAGAAAGTTAAGGTATTTACAGGATGCTTGGTTGCACGTTCTATCTGTGCATCATAATTGCAAAGGATTTGAACTTGTGGGCAGTCAACATAGTCCGTCTAGATTCTAATATTTTTGGTAAATCATCGTAAATTGAGGATCCTTCCCCAAAATTATGGAATTCAAGAGTAGTGGATACTGGATAACAGCCGGCAATGCTGAAAGTTGCAGCAAATTCTTAGTGAGAGCGGAATAAGTATTTTGCAAGTTTCTTAGTGATAGCGGAATAAGTATTTTGCTAGTTTCATGATTTTGAGAGTATACGTGTTCTTGTTTTTCTCCAACTATGGCGGGATTACTAGGGACTATACAGTATGAGGAATTTGCTCTGTTTGCATAATAAGGTCAAGGCTTATGGGTTTTGGTTTTCTAGAATGGCAAGAAATTCTAAAATATACGTAATTACACTAAGATAATGGAGTTGTTTTGAAGCAATTCTACAGAACCTATTTTTTGGAACTTTTTTTTTTCTAGTAAATTCTTTCTACTTTGTGGAGACTTTAAGGCTTTCTTCTTATATTTGATTGTTGACCAGAATGATTAAGTGTTATACCAACACTGTTAAATAATTTCTGGTACTGCTGTTGCATGTTTTTTTCCCCCTTTCTTTTCTGTCCCTCTTGGGTACGATATAGCTATGCTCTGCCATTGAAACAGCTTTGAACTTATTCGTTTTTCCTTATCATGCAGATATTTCATTGGTTGCTTTCCGGGATCAGGTATGGAATAACTTGCACTGATAAGACATGAAGTACTAAGCAAGTTTATTGAATTGTTAGGAATTTATGTTATCTAGAGGATGATCAAATGCCTGTACAAGATGTTTTCTGCTTCCTCTTTGTTGTATGTATATATGCTTCAGCTGTTTCCGATACTGGTATTGCTTTCTCTTTGTATCGGTTAAAGATGTTTCTATTTTCTCTTCCTCTGTTTCTATCTAGTTGGAATACTTTGTTAAGTGTACAACCTGCTAGTGTAGCCAATATTCGCGGCCCACGTCTTGCTGTACCTAGTTTTGTTTTTCCTACCTGTGCCTCATGGCTGCTGTGATTTCTATGTCTATATGAGGCTCTTCCCTGGCCTAATTGTCTTGGTTCATTTTGTTTGGCTCACCGAGTTTGTTGTTCATTCAAAGTAACTAGGGTGGTCGAATAATGATAAATGCGTTATCAGAAAAATTGAATCATTGTAGAAATGTGTCCCGAGAGAAATGTGCTCTATCATACATCTAACGTTGTAATCTGGCTTTTTGCATGAACAATGTACCCGTCAAGTTGAAGAAAGTTAACTGATCAAATGAAGTTGAGTTTGGAAAAAGCCTAAAAAATAGGCACAACGGGGGCTGTTGTGCTCCTGCCTCCCCTGATTTGTGTTTTGCATTCGAGAATACGCAATTTCTCCTGTAATCCTCGCGCGCATAAAAATAGGACTATTTTTTTTTTCAAATGATAGATCCATTCATTTTAAGCGTCTTAATATGTAATACATCCATGCAAAAGAATTCATTTAACTGAATGTTGATAGTCATCTGAGTTTTTTTTTTTGAAGAGGGAGAAAGAAACGGTTAGAATTCTGATGGTCAATTTTGATTCTGATGATACATTTTTTATTTGGAAAATGCTAACGTGTGCCCAATAGGCACACGTTAAGGTTGAAAAAGTGTATTGAAATGTGTGAAAAGTGTATTGGAATATGTAAAAGTGTATTGAAAAGTGTAAAATGTGTATTAGAGTGTGTGTTGTTTTTGTTTGTTTGTGTGCTTAACGTGTGCCCATTGAGCACATGTTAGCAAGACCCTTTTTATTTTATTCTTGTTTTAATAGGACCATACATTTTCGAGACAAAAGTTATTCGACGAGGCAGTTATTGCATTATCCGTTTCCAATTAATTTAACTTTCTGCACGAATGATTTATACATGAGATCGTACAAAATACACCGTTTAAATAATAAAAATAAAAAGAAGAAAATATCCAAGTTCATGTTGCCAGAATTGAACAGAAATAATTACATGGGTTTTCTGATGGCTAATTATTGGGTACCCCTGAAGCACTTTCTACAAATAAAATATTATCGCCACTGCATTATGTGGGTCACTTCTTGTCTTCCAATCACTCAACAATAGTGAATGATAATTGTCTTTGCTGGATGAGTTTTTGCAATGAAAATGGCGGCGAGTACCATGTAGGCAACGGCACGTGGTACTCCGAGAGCGCTGAATAAATACTTGTTTTTGTTTTGAGGATGCAAATCATTTGACTCTTCTCACTTTAATTTCTTGCAACGATTTTTGATAGTTTAGAGTTAAATTTTGTAATTTTGATCCCACAAAAATTTCATTAACTGCCCCAACTTACTTAAAATGCATAGAATTCTCGAGTTTTTCTTCTTTTCGAGAATTGATAGTTATTACAAATAAGGCTATTGTATATTATTTTCAAAATATATTAAGTCATTGGGACCAATTATAAAGCAAAAATATATGTACGACTGTATATTTACGTTATACTCCCTCTGTCCGTTTTTAAATGTGTGCTTTGGAAAACGTGTATTTTTTAGGATGTAAAAAAATGTATTTCTACTAAAAAAATTTGAATTTTTTTTGCACCAAATTAAAGTACTCTTTGAGCACTTTAATTTGGTGTAAAGAGAGACATAAAATTGTATAGAAAAATATATTTTTTAGGAATTTGAAAATGCACGTATTCCCATAGTAAACATTTAAAAAGGGACGGAGGGAATAGTTAACCTCTCAAAGTAGTTATTTCTTTGCATGAACAAATAGAAAAAATAATTTGCGTATGAATCTAATTTTTGACCTCGTTAACTTAAAATCCTAGTTCCGCTCCTGCGGATGAGTAATCCTGGACCACAACTAATGCATGGTTTGGGACTTCAACTTTTTTTTCTTTTTTTTTTTCGATCAGAGAAAAGGGTGGGAGGGGGCGACTAGCGTAGCAACTCCCTTTGGACGTGACCATAGAGGCTCCCGACCCGCTGTGGAATGTCCAGTTGAGCCATAGCTACTGTCCATGAGAACAAGCCGTCACCTCAGTACAAGCTGATAGTAGTATAACACTACCAAAATCCTCCCAATACCACTTCGGGGGCGAGACTCGAACCTGAGTCTCCTTTGTGGAGGCCAACTGGCCTATCAGCCAGACTATCACCTCGGTGGTTGGGACTTCAACTTTGGTCCCGGAAAATTTAACATCCCTAAATAGGCCTTTGGGGATGAAAGGCCCCACGAAGATTCTTCAATCTTTATCGCTTTAACGGAAATGGAAAGTATCGGAAAAGTGGTGGTGAAGTCATCATCCACCACCAATACCATAGTGAAATTTGCTACGGTGCCATTAATTTTTTTTTATTTATAAACCTAGTATTCGAGTTAGTTTACGCTCATTTCAACAAATTTTGAGAGCCAAATTAAAGCTGAAGCAAAATTCTGTATGGATTAGCTCTAAATGAATTAATAGTACCTTAGAGGTTTCAAACCTACCCGAAATCTTAAAAGGAAAAAAATTGTTAAGTCTCGGGTCTTGGCCATCGGGCCAAACTTCTTGGGATTTATAGTGCCATCCCATCGTAGCATACAAACAAGACCGCAGCTTATTTATAACGAAAGACAGCAACTCTTGATGATTCCAACTCTTGATGATTCCATAAACGAAAACATGGATTAAAAGCTGTGCTGAAAAGAACTCTCTCATAGCTTTTGAACACCAATCGTGCATGAAGCTCCATTTTTTTTGTGTTCATTAAATGGATACTCCATGCTTGATTAGGTCACCTGAGATCAGAAAGTATTGCATGCACTCAGCATTTCACAAGCATCTTCAGAGGATCACACAAGCATCTTCCGAGGATCCTTCGATTCCTTCCACAACCTATGTCGCCGTCAAAAGTAAGTTGCATGCTACGAGCGCTAAAGAATATGTTTAGCTTTACGTAAGTGATTATGGAAACTGTACGTGCTTGAGCTTGATGTATTTTCTTCATCCGTAAAGAGTTAGGAGAACTTTTTTAATTTATCGGTTGGTACTTTTTTTTTTTTGGAATTTTCATTTGGCTTTGGGTAAATAAAGGTATTAAAAAAAAGGGGCCATCCTATTCTGAAAGCACTTAACAAATTAAGAAAACAAAAACTGTGTGGTAGTGGTAACTGAAAACGCATCAATTAATATAGTAAAGAAAGCTTAGACGTAAGCAAAAACTTTATTTCCATTTGATTCGTAGAAAAAAAAAATGTAGAATAATGTGATTCAAACCTACTTTACGACTGGATTAGAGGTAACTTTTGGGTTTCAATTTGGACGGCAAAAACTTAAACTTAGCAAAGTCGGAGTCTTTTTTGGGGTAACTCGGGTGTCCGAGCCAGCTTACGCGCACATCTCGACTAATTCTGGGAACTCAATTCTACCGTCCACTTGCTGGGAGCAAGATTAAAATCCGAGCAAAGCTTCGTATAAACTGATTCCAAAAAAACTACGTTGATAACACCTGAGAGCAATGTTCTGAAACTCGCGAGGCACTAGTCGGCCGGAGAAGGGGCCGACTAGTCGGCTACCTAATGCCCTATACGGGAACTAGGCACCGACTAGTCGGCTTCCTAATCTAGGCGTTGGAGCACCGCCTAGTACCTAGGCGGGGACTAGTCGGCCGATTTTTATAACACTACCTAACTAAGAGGTTTCGAACCCGAAATCTTAAGAGGAGCAAACCCCGTAAGGCAAAGTTGGGGGAGTCTTACCATTACAACTGAATCAATTCTCCACCACTCCTTGAATACTTGAGAAATATCCAAACCCACCAATTACAAACCAGTCGTCAATAACAAAGTCCATATCGTACAACAATCAATAATAGCGGCCTTATGACACTTGGCATGTAAACGTGTGAGGAAAAAAAATATCCAATAATTTATTTCGTGCCCAAAGAAATCTCGTGTTTCATATGGCAAATTGGCAATGAAAGATCGATCCTTGACACATTCGTGTGTATAAGTATGCATGTACGTTCAAAGTCGTTTTCCTTGACGTGTGTTTGAACATTCAATTCTACGAGATTACGCGATTTCACGTGGATGAAACAATTTTCTCAATGTTCATATTCGAGTTGTCGTGTTGTTAGTTGGTTAGTATATCTGCATACAACGACAGAACCATGATTTTTCAATTAGTGGAGTCAATGCTTACTAATTTGGTTTTTTGACCTTGACATGCATAGCAGTGATAGTGCCCTGCAATACTCATAAGCATACGATACGACCTTGATTTTCTCATCGACACGGGACCGTAGTTTAGTTATTTTGACTTTGATACAGGAGCGATAGACTGATAGAGTGCCCTGCAATACTCATGAGCATAAGATATGATCTTGATTTTTACGTACGTCGACACAGAAGCGATGAGGTCCCTTGCAGTACTCCTAGATGGATATATGAACCATCAATGCTCGAAACATCTAGACAAAATTTGTGCAAGCTAGTTCTTCATATTGTTCTTTGTCATTTTTAAAAGGCCGGCCAATAGAAATGAATTTGTCAAAATCAAAACTGATCTCCACATGTACATTGAAAAGATTGTAATGCAATTATTGCTTTTTCAGAGATAAGTATTTCAAAGATAGATGTGACACTGCATAAGATAATCTATGTCACAATAATATTGAGTAGACTCTATAAAATCGAAAATGACATGTTGTCAATTTAAATTATTTAAATACCCAAAAAAAAAAAACTTAACCATTAGTAAATTTTTAACAATTTTTCACAACTGGCTAAAGCTCATTCTAAATTGTTAAATTAGGTCTCCAATTGTCTTAAGCCGCCCTTACATGTAATCTTTTAGAATAAGTTATATTTTATATTTGATAAAACTATATGGTTCCCCCAATAGTTATTGTATTCGGGAAACCACATCTTACGTATTTGTTTGTATTTAGGAAACCATCTCTTACGTATTGGTAATTTAATCTTATGTCAATCGGGCGAAAATCATTTCTCATCAAATTTACAATGTGATTTCGTATCTAATTTGACCGAACAAGTATCCAAAAAAAAATGCAATCCAGCCATCAAAGGAAATTGATTTTCACACACTCTTACTTAACCAATGCAATTTTTTTCCTGTAAAATTATGACATTATTTTTTTATATGTGAAAAGAATAAGTAAATGAAATATTTTGTAACTTTTTATGAAATGTATAACAACTACTAGAATGTATTTTTTAGAAAAATAAGGGGAGTGATTTCCACTTCTACGACAAAACTAAAATTCATGTGTAAAAAATTCACTTAAGGACAAAAAAGATGTGTGAATAACAATTTGGGGGATGTTTGTGAATATCAATTATCAAAAGAAGTCATAAAAATCAATTTCCCGTTCAAGTTATCGACTTCTACTCCATTTGTCCTAAACTGCTAGTCTCTTTTGGGGCCGTCGTGTCACTCAAATAATTATCTATATTTTACAATCTATAATATTTTATAGGATTTTATTTTTTTTAATAAAAATAATTGAGATCTATCAAACGATATTCATTTTGGATATAGTATCATAGATTATAATATTTAGATATTTTTGTAAAAGATCTCGAATTGTGAAAAGAGACCAAAAATTTAGGACGGACGGAGAGAATTTGATTTTCCCTTTGGGAATGATAGTAGGTGTATGATTTTCACAAATGGTTCTCCCACATCTAAAACAAAAAGTGCAACAAAAAGAAACAGACTAAAAAAAATAAAATATGTTCAAAACGTACAGGTTTATTACTCACTCACTTGCGAATTCTGAGCGTGAGAAACACGAGCCAATCAAAATCAAACAAAGTGCTTCTTGTACTTTGGGCTGCGCATCAACTACTTCACCTTTACAACTGAATCAGTCCTTCCTACGCGCTTAAAACAGCGCGTGACTCATCAGTCCTTGTCTCAGCTCAAAAAGCGTGCGTTTACGCAACTCCAAGAGCTAAATTTTTTGTAGACTCTCACACAAACCCAACTACCAGCGACGTTACAGAGAGAGGAGAGAGAAGAGGAGAGAGAGAGTCGTTACTCTCCATATCCAGAAAAACGACCCTCGTTCTCTCCATCGAAACCCTAGATTTCTCTCTCTTCACATTATTCACAGGTAACCATCCCCAGATTCCTTCTCTCTCTTCATTGTTTTCCATATCTATACAGACGCGCACATATATATAAAGATATGTATATATGTATATTAGTAGTATATCCTGTATGTATATATATGTGGTTATCATAATGATGTGCATTAATTACGTGCTCAGATCCGCTGTAGTTATACGCAATGTGCTATTTGTTCCCGTATTTGTTGTATACATGCGTTTTTCCCAATCTGGATGTCTCTGTTGAGTCTCTAGAAGCTATGTGGATCGAGGTTACGGGTAATTTTCGCAATGTATGTATAGTAGTTGTGTAGTACGTGAATCAATGTTAAGAATGGGAAATACACAGTTTTTTGTGCTTGTTTCCGTTATACTGTGATTGGGTTTCTTATTCGACGGGCTAGTTATGATTTCACGAAAGTCAAACGTTCCAACCTTGGGCCACCGGAGGTTTGCATGGTTGTTAGGCCCCGGATTAGTTGATGTGTGCGCGAGTTGGCCTGGAAAGTGCTGGTTAGAAAAACAACTTAGTTACAATTGCTTGACAGATTGTTGTTTAGAGGTTTTTTAGGTGTGGGTAAGGGCAGAGGGTGAAGTTTTAGTCACTTTATTGGATTCATTGAAGTTTCAGCTGCTTGTAGCAAATAACATGTCAAAATGGACTTACCCAAAAGAATAAATTGTCAAAATTGATGGATTTCTGTCCTTTGATTGGTTGTTAAAGTATTACGTATTTCTGTTTTTTAATTTGGTGAAGAGGAATCCTCCAACTTCGGGCACTTTGGACCCACCCCGTTAGGGTAAACCCCATATACTTGCCCCCACCCACAAGCTACAGATATCGGGTAAGTCAAGACTTTGCTAGCAGGAGTTGGACACAAGACCTCTGCATCTACGTTAGATTATTGATTAACTTCAGTTGGATTGCAAGAGAACAATTGTCAGCTTGCTTTACATATATCGTGAGAGCTCATCCAGCTTTTTACGAGTATGGGCCAATTAACATACAGGTTCATGCTTGTATGCAGGCTCAGTTTGAACACGCTGCACTCTCGAACATTGACACACCCACATAGAGGAGGATATGAGGCACAATCTTTTGTTTATTCCACTTTTCTTATTCTTCATGTAGTCGAGTTTGATGAAAGCTGTTGTTTGGGTGTACGACCATGGGAACATTCCTGGTAAGATTTTGTGAGGATTTAATTGGGCCTGTCTAGGCATGATTGTCCAGATTAAACTTAATTTTTTGCCATTATTGATGTCGATTCCTGCATCAGGTGTTTCTCCACTTACTAATAGCTTCTATCCGTCATAAGTGTGCAACGAAAATCAAGAATATTGAGATTCAACATTCTTGATCTGTTTGCTATTAGCATCATGCATTTGGCTGTTGGATCCTGCTTGGAGTGTTGAAGTGGGAAAGAGTTTTTTACCGTGCCCTTGAGTTGATTTTTTTTGATACGGGGATTGTTTTACGTAACATCAAGTGTCACACTGTTTCCCACTGTTATGTTGAACTAGATGTTGTTCTTTAAAGAACAGTATCATACTCACTTATTTCATTTGCCAAAAGGCCAAAACCCTAATTTTTTTTTTGTTTTCTGGGTTTCTAATTCATCATGACTCATGAGTTTGGAAGATGAGCCAATAATCTTAGCCTGATAGGATATTTTGGAGATTTATAAACCTTCCTTATATTGAGGTTAGGTTCAGTTGCTTAGTTTGTGGTCCACAAGTATATTCATCAAACATTTTAATTACCATGTGAACAAGACACATTGTCGGTGATTCGGTAAATGAGTGAATAGATTGGATTCACATATTTGCACACTCATACTACCCAATTATTGAGCCAGAATGAAGTTTTTTTTTTTTCAACTATAAAAACTAGGCCACCATGATTCTTTCTTTCACTTCAAGCACTGTTTAATGTTTACAATTGAGATAAATCCATGATTATGATGAGTTTTGCATGCTAACTGATTCTTACAGGTAGGGTCTCTTGAGCTTTCTTAACATCAGAACCATGGATTTAGAGGATAAGTTTCTTGCTAAAGGTAAGACCTTGATAATCTTTCTTGCCATTTCCCTTCATCCCCCAGCTTTTCATAGTTTCTTATATATGGGTTTGTTGTGCTTTTCCCTTGCTTCATTTGTTACTTGCAATACGATAGTTAGCAGGGAATGTAATTGAGGTAGATGATAATTAGGATACTGATTTTTAATGTACATCTCATGAAATTCTGGGTAGAGAAGTGAATACTGTCTGGTCACGTCTTTTGGGGGGAGAAGAGGAGCTCTGACCTTGATTTTGCCTTATAAACCTCCATTCCTCCAGCTTTTTTGTTTCTTTGTGAATCATTTAAAATTCTAATATGATAGGAATTCAAAGAATAGAAAGTTCCTTGTTATGAAGTAGTTGGAGATCAGAATATGCAATGCAACCCAAAATGTTGGGGTGGTTTTGTACTGGTGGTGGTCTTGTGGCTATAAAGGCTTTTCTTGTGCCAGTGATATTGCTTGCTCATGGAAATTCTCCTGGGACTGATGAACATGTGATTGGCCAACGTGAGAATTTAAGAACTTTCCTCTTTAAGAATCCCCGAACCAAACTATGACTTCTTAGACATCCTCCTTTCTGTTTATTGAGGATTTGGAAACCCAGTTCCCTGCTGAATAATTAGGAAATGAAGTAATTTCCAAATATGTTGGCACTCCTCATTGTTCCGTATTCATATGATATATTAGTTATCTAAGAAGAACAAACATTTATAAAAAGGTGGCGTGTCAGTGTTGGACACCTTCGGTCACCAGCACTCATTGGACACTCCCCGACATGTGGTGCCGAGTAAGACTGACTCTTGGAGATAAGCCCAATTGGAAATAAACCTAAATACACTGATAAACTAGAAACAATGCATATTATAACTGTTAATGCCCTCTCTTTATTTAGAATTCTCCAAAAATTTCCATTTTGTGAGTTAAAAATTTATCAAGTTGATATTAGCTCTTTCAATTCAGAATTATTTCTAGCATGGTCTATGTAGAACGTGGACAAGTTTCTTCTAGTCTGATACGGTAAATCGTGAATGTATTGTAAGGTAGTAAATCCAGTTATGTTTTTCTCTATCGGCAAAAAATTAGCAATAAATCTAGGTAGTAAATAGTAGTAATATGTTTACCTATTGGCGTCCTTGCAGAGTCATGTCCTTTTTTACTTGTTTGAAAATTCTTGCCAGCATGCCCGTCTTGTATTGGTGCCCTGCAGCCATACCCATGCTTCTTAGGTAGTGATTATCTGTAGTTGGTTTCATGTCATGTGTTTTTTGATTTTTCTTGTTTATAGCTTTCTTCAAAATTCTCTCTCTCTCTCTCTCTCTCTCTCTCTCTCTCTCTCTCTCTCTCTCCCCTAAACATTCTAAGAGATCTCGGGGAGTTGTGTTCTTATGGACCACACGATGTTAATGTTTTGTATTCAGTTATTAGATGAGATTTTCTTGTTAGTCCTCTATCTAACCACTTTGGCGTGGTGTTACAAGTTCACGGGGTTAATCAGTGAATTTCCACTTATTAGCAAGTAACAACAAAAAAGTAACTAGAAAAAGAAATGAAAAAACCTACAACATACATTATAGTTTCAGTGTGCGTTGAGAAGTACTATTTATTTTGCTAGAAAAGTGTAATAAGAATCAAGTTTAAAGCACCGGAGAGAAGGAAGTTAAGCTATGGTTCTGGTAGTTCTGAGACAAGGACTATAAGATATGGTGAGATCTAAGGATACATAAGGCAATGGCATTACAGGCACAATTTTGCAAAGTGGCCACCATTGCTCAACTTTTCTTTGGATCAGGGATTCGACTTTAGTGAAAGACATTTGTTTGGCCAAGGTATGAAACCACTGTCAGTGAAGAGCCATATAAAAATAAGACTAGACATTGTTTTTATCTGCGTGATCAGTGAAAAGCTGTTGATGTTAAATGAAAAGCCAAATTTGTTTGGTTACTTTATCTAGAAACAAAAAGAAAGCGGCATGCTGATGTTTGGAACCTCTATGAAATTTATGGAGAAGCCATTAATGAAATCAATGAGCAATATTTGCATAGCTGTGGTCAGACTGATCTATTAGTCATGTGAAAGCTTTCATGGTGGTGATGTGGAATTTTTTATCTAGCGATGCCCTACCTTCCTTTTGACCTTATTGGTGCCTTTACAAGTTTTGTTTTGCTACCTGGATGGATCCAGAGGCGGACCTAGCAAGGAGCACGTGGGGTCACGTGCCCCCACTCAAGCCAGTTTTTTTTTTTTGAACTTAGAGTTTGAAAAAGCACAAGTACCCTAAGATAAAAAGAAAATTGTTGAGCAGCAGAAGACAGAAGTTGAGATTGACATCTTACCCAGTCACGGCACAACACGCCAATAATGTTCACCACCATGCCACCGTAACGCATTGACTGCCCATCAACAAGTATCACAAAGGCCTCTCTCTCTCTCTCTCACACACACACACACACATATATATATATATATATTTATACGGATATGTGCATGCATATTCATGGCTCTGATTTGACTCTACAGATTATTGACATCGTTTCAAGCTTTTGATCTTGGATTAGGTACTAAATTTTATAAATAGTGTAGCTATTGGAGGTATGGCCTGTTGTTAAGTTTAGGGTTCCAGTATTAGTCGGGGTGCGCATAAGTTGGCCGGACACCCGGTTTATCAAGGAAAAAAGTTCTATGCCTATTTTTCTTCAATGTGAATTTTTATTTGAGTTTATGAGTATTTTGTGCCCCCACTATATTGAATTGGGTCCGCCACTGGACCGATCTATAATTGTTAATTTGTTTCGATGGCTTTGAAGACCGTTATTAATGGTTTCAATTAGAGGTGTCAAACGTGCCGCGCATGCCGTGCCGTGCCACTTTTCTTCCGTGCCAACCGTGCTCCGTGCCGTGGCGTGTCATTTTTTATCGTGTCATGCCGTGCCAAATTTCTTTATTCGTGCCATGCCGTTTTGTGGTCGTGTCATGTCATGCTGGCCCATTTAGTTAATCATGTCGTGCCGTGCCGGTCCGCTTACTTATTGGACTGAAATGCGTAATTTAGCAATACACTTTAATTCAATTGGAAACTCTCTCTTTTAAATTCAGTCAAATTCCTCCATAGTCCATAACCACTTTCAATTCCTCCATAGCCATTTTCGATTCATCCATAGAAATTTTTTATTTATCACACGAATTCATCCAATTACCCCGATTCATCCCTCTGGCATGTCTCTGCCAACATTTTTTGTGGTGTTTGCTTTGGTCGCTGGCGGCATTAAGCCGGCGACAACATTCGACGTCCAGCCGATATCCTACAGTAACACCAGGACCAATGTCTTCAACAACACTCCAACACCATCAACAACAACGCTACCTCCTACTAGATCATCAACAACACCACCATCGTCAATAACTACTGCAACAGCCCTCCGAGCGCTCCTCCACGGGAGAGCCGCAACTTGACCTCGGCAAAATGGATGCAATGGTCGCTTGAGATATTGGCGTCGCTGTGTGCCAGTTTGATCATGCTGGCCTCCGTCTTTGCTTTGTGCCGCTTGAGGAAACGCAAGGAGAAGGCTGGAGATCCACCTCACGGCCGGTTGCAAGAGAGGCAAGAGGCTCCAGCGGCTCTGGAGGTGCCGGCGGTGGAAGAATTGGGTGATTAGAAGTATTAATGGTGATTAAAATTGTTAAGTGTAAATAAGATACGACAAATGAAACTTAATTCTTAAGGGGCTATTTTGGTAATATTTGGTGATTAGAAGTATTATTGATAATATTTCTGGACCTGATGATTTACATATTTGGACGTACACAGATTTCTTGATTGTGTAATTGAATCGTCTTTTACGGTGGCTGTTAGTTTATTCTGATCTTAATTATTAAGGGGCTATTTTGGAATAATTACTAAAAATGAGTGAGCAATCCAAGAAATTATGTATGATTGATCTGAAGCCGTTGGCTGACGTCCAAATATGTAAATCATCAGGTCCAGAAATATTATCAATAATACTTCAAATCACCAAATATTACCAAAGTAGCCCCTTAATAATTAAGTTTCATTTGTCGTATCTTATTTACACTTAACAATTTTAATCACCATTAATACTTCTAATCACCCAATTCTTCCACCGCCGGCGCCTCCAGAGCCGCCGGAGCCTCCTGCCTCTCTTGCAACCGGCCGTGAGGTGGATCTCCAGCCTTCTCCTTGCGTTTCCTCAAGCGGCACAAAGCAAAGACGGAGGCCAGCATGATCAAACTGGCACACAGCGACGCCAATATCTCAAGCGACCATTTTATCCATTTTGCCGAGGTCAAGTTGCGGCTCTCCCGTGGAGGAGCGCTCGGAGGGCTGTTGCAGTAGTTATTGACGATGGTGGTGTTGTTGATGATCTAGTAGGAGGTAGCGTTGTTGTTGGAGGTGTTGTAGAAGACATTGGTGCTGGTGTTACTGTAGGACGTCGAATGTTGTCGCCAGCTTAATGCCGCCGGCGACCAAAACAAACACCACAAAAAATGCCGGCAGAGACATGCCAGAGGGATGAATTCGTGTGATAAATAAAAAATGTCTATGGATGAATCGAAAATGGCTATGGAGGAATCGAAAGTGGTTATGGACTATTGAGGAATTGGACTGAATTTAAAAGAGAGAGTTTCCAATTGAATTGTGAATTGAAGTGTATTGCTAAATTACGCATTTCAGTCCAATAAGTAAGCGGACCGGCACGGCACGATTAACTAAATGGGCTTGCACGACACGACCACAAAACGGCATGACACGAATAAAGAAATTTGGCACGGCACGACACGATAAAAAATGGCACGCCACGGTACGGAGCACAGTTGGCACGGTACGCGCGGCACGTTTGACACCTCTAGTTTCAATTGTATTTTGAGAGTTAGATTACTAACTATTCCCTCTGTCCCTAAATAAATATCCATGTTGCACTATTCACACTTTTCAAAAAGTGGTTTATATTATGGAATTTATAATATTTTTTTATGTTTTTTAAAATCTTTGTATTATAAAACTAAGTGAACTCTAACAAACAAGATCCATATTGCATATAAAAAATATAAGCAATGTTCTAAAACTCGCTATGCGCTAGTCGGGGCACCGGCCGCCTAGCTCCCTAGGCGGGGACTAGGCGCCTAGTCGGCTTCCTATTCTAGGTGTTGGACCACCGCCTAGTGCCTAGGCGGGGTTTAGGCAGCCGACTTTTAGTTAACACTGAATATAAGTATTTTTAACAGGTCCAAATAGTGGAACGTGGAAATTTATTTAGGGACGGAGGGAGTAATACTTTTCTTCAAAAGCATTGGCAAGAAAAGCTAAAACTCGAGAGTTGCGTGCCAGGTCACGCATTCCGAAAACATGGAAGATTCACATTTTAGAAGAACAAAATGACGGGAGTAATACATTTCTTCAAAAGCATTGGCAAGAAAAGCTAAAACTCGAGAGTTGTGTGCCAGGACATGCATTCTGAATCATGGCAGACTCACATTTTAGAAAAATAAAATGAAGGAGTTGAGTTTTGTGTTGAATTCTTTATGTTTTCATTTTTAGGAGACAACCGTGAAAGACAATTGGAACCTAAAAAAGTGATTGGTATGAATAACAAGTTTTCAAGCTGAATGAGTAATGAGTTTCAATAGTATTGTATTACCTTAAGATGAATTGCAACATACTACAACAATATCATCTTTGGTAATTTTGCCCCAATAGTTACTCGTTCTAGAGTACATGGTTTATCCCTTTTGAATTGCCGTAACCATTTCGTAAGTTGTCTCTGATTATCATGTGAAATTGACCTTGTATCCCACGTCTAGAAAGAAAACCCTGAAATTCTACTTGCTCTCGAGCTTTCAATATATGAGGCCTCTTTTGTTAAAGCATAAATTCAAAAGTGTTTTAATCTTGTCCATTGTACGAGCAAGGGAGTTGGCCGGGTGATTGGCCTCACATCCAGAGGCTCATGAGGTTGGGAGTTCTAATCCTGCTTCCTCTCCTATCCCTCTCCCGTGGACTAGCCAGTGGTAGGCTTTTCAATGTAGACAAAAAAAAAAAAATAATAATAATAATAATAAAAGGTCTCTTGTACAACACTGTCAAAACAATAACATTGGTGTTTCCACTGCTTTCAAAACATTCTGGATCCGGGAAAACTGTGGACATGTCCTTGTCTGTATAACAGCTTCCGCGACTCCTTTGAAGGGTTGAGGTTGTTTTGTCATCATGAAAGGGCGGTTAATGGATTGGATTTTGAGGATCCAAATTGCGAATTTTTGTAACTGGGATTTGACATTGTCAATTTGTTGACATTCTATTTATGGATTTGTCATCAATAATGTAGATATGGGCTGATTCGATCCATTTATACTCTGATAGGATAATTATTAACGGGCAGAAATGTAATTTTGTTGCGGGCAGAAGTGTAATTTTGTTGTAACCTGTATTTTCTATTGATCTCACTATAGGTATAAAGGCCATACAAGATATATAACAAGAGGTTGCAAGGGGTCCTTTCCAAACCCTAGCAGCGCCGATCTCATTGAGTCAGCGGCTGCTCCGCACACCAGTAAGTATATGCTTTCCAGCATTGGTTTTACTCAGTTAATGTTCCTTATTTTTCTTCTTTCATTCCATTAGGAGTAAGGTTGTGTTATCTGTTCGATGATCTCCATTTAGTAGGGTTAATTTTTTTTTAATCTTTATTCGCCGTTTGTTTCTATTTTATTGTAGAATTTGTTCGCATAACATGGTTTCTGTAAACCCTTTTTTTCTGTGGTTAAGAAGATACGATCTCTCCGATTTGTCTTTTGCGCAATCTGCTTTTTTTGCTAACCAATAATTCTTGCTTTCAATAGAATCATATTTCTTCTATCAAGCTATCAATTTAGATATTTAACCTCGTTCATGTAGAAGACTGATGATTCAGATATAACGAACTGATTTCAATTCACCATTAATCTGCTGATTTAGCAGGCTGATCTAAGATTTTTTTGGTATCGTACATAGGTCAGAAGTATATTGAATAGGATTCTCTAATATCTAATCTGGCACGGAAAAATCCTTCTGGATGCTAAACTGACAAAAATGCATATTTTCTGGCATTACAACTATTGATTCTGTTTCTTATTTGTTTACTCGTAGGAGGCAAAAATCAAAGATTTTGCATAAAGCTTATTTGGGATAGCGTGGGTTAGCTAATTATATTCACTTTTGTTTAATCTTAATGGTTGGTATTTCCTACAAAAGCTCCCCCTTCCCCGCCTCAATGTTTCAGTTGTATCCTTCTATCTTTGAACTCTTGCTTGACTGCATAGAGTATTTAGTTTTTAGCTCCGATTCAACAGAGCACAATTACAATATGTGATCAATACAGGAAAATGCTCTTCTTAAGAGTGTTCTAAAACATATTATACTCCTGTATTTATTTAACTTTATAAGAAGCATTCTTATAGGCACGAGGATGATAATTTATAGAGGTTTATGGACTTATGATCTGTTTCTCCATCCAGTTGATTATGTGATTGTGTACTTTTCTTTTGTTTTCCTCGGCAACATAATTGAAAGGCGCATTCAGATGAAAAATAGGTGAAAAGTTACAGCAATACCTGTAGTCTGTAGAAACTAATTTCCCAGGGAGCCACAAAATTGGATCCTCATATGATATGAACGATAGGATTATTCTTTTCTTTACTTTAATTCTGTGTCTCTTTTTCTCATCTTGCTCTGGATTTTCATTTTTTTTTGTTTTGGATTTCATTTTGCTTCCAGTTTCAGGCACTCAGAGTCTTTCTTCCAGCGTGCAAAGCACCCCTGAGAAAAATGAACAATCTGATGATGTATCAAGACGTCCAAAACTTCTCCAGGAGTTTCTGAAATCAGGCCCGAAAAAGGAACTTTTCCATACTTGCTTTGACAAGGAAAAGAAATACACACTTACACAGCTTCATCTAAATGCAAAATGACAGATCAACCTCAGAAGACTAGTAAGAAAATCATGAAGAATCAGGAGCCAAAGAAAGCGTCCATTAGTCCTAAGGCTCAGACATCTTCTGGGCGGAAAAGTCACAGGAAGGGGGAAAACCCGGTTCGAATTCCGCCTTCTTCAGAGGAGTCTCTGGACTTTGGAAATTCAAATTCGTGGCTCTGTAAAAATGCTGCATGTAGAGCCACTCTTTCTATAGATGACACATTTTGCAAGAGGTGCTCTTGTTGCATTTGTCACTTATTCGATGACAATAAGGATCCTAGTCTTTGGTTGGTATGCTCATCTGAATCTGGTACCGCAGATTCCTGTGGTTTGTCTTGTCACATTGAGTGTGCACTTCAACGTGAAAAAGTGGGGGTTGTTGATCTTGGGCAATTGATGCAGCTAGATGGGAGTTATTGCTGTGCATCATGTGGCAAAGTTTCAGGGATACTTGGGTGAGTTGCTCGCTTTTACTTTATGACAAATGCGATAACATTAATAGTATGACATGCGAATCTCTCACGCTTCCCCTCCACCAAAACGCCATAAAAAGAACCCAAAAGAAAAGGGAGAAAAAGCATAAGAACAGGTTGAGAATTCATGCTTCAGTTGTTAACTCGGAATTAGCATCTCCAATCCATGTGATTGATATATGTATATGATCTTTGTTCCACTGGCTTTGTTCAGTGACGAAGCTGCTTGCAATCACTTTATGGAATTAACCTCTTGTTGTGTTTTATTTGCTGGAAAATGACTTTTATAACCATATCTTGCTGAATCGATGTGTTGGTAATGAGTTGGACAATTGAAAGTATATTGGGCTTTAATCCAGACATGTAATAAAGTAGATGTAAGGCTACGAATCACACCTACACACACACGCAATAGTCTCCAGAACAAAATTAATCACTATTTGAAAGCATGATACATGTAATGTGTATGTGATCCAGAAGGATGTCTACGTTCACAGCTCCCACCACATTTTAATCTATTCACAAAGGAGGAGGAAGAGTTATACCATTGGCTGCTGGGTTAGCTACATTGTATATGCTAGGGTTTACCTCAATAAATCATAATGAATGTGTGGGCCTTGAATCCAGTACGCATGCTTCAAGAAACCTAACAGTAGAGAGTTGTGAACTGCAATTAATCTTGATTTCACTTCATCATGATTTGAACCTGGCTGGTGTTCTTACGTAACACAATATTAATACTGGCAGATGTTGGAAGAAGCAACTGAATATAGCAAAGGATGCTCGCCGTGTTGATGTCCTCTGTTATAGGATATTCTTGAGTTACAGGCTCCTGGAAGGGAGTTCTAGATTTAAAGAACTGCACGAAATTGTTAGAGATGCCAAGGCCAAATTAGAAACAGAGGTGGGACCAGTTAATGGAATGTCTGCCAAGATGGCACGTGGCATTGTCAGCAGACTTCCTGTTGCAGGTGAAGTGCAGAAACTCTGCTCTCTTGCAATTGACAAAGCAGATGAACGGCTGGCTGCTGTTTCTAACAAAAACCCAACATGTAGAGGTAATTCATTTTGTGTCTGCCGTTCAAAAGAAAATTCATTTTGTGTCCACCTTTCCTTCTCATTTTGCTTGAAAAGATTTATGTTATATTACTTATTCACCGGAGGCTCTAGAGAAATTTTCTGGTGGGTTTATTCAACTTTGTCTTGCAAGGTGAATTAAGTCAAACTAACTTATATTCCATGATAGTATATGCATTGTTTCTATAATCTGACCCCTAATTTGATGTTTTTCGTTTACTAGATTTACTGTAAAATGATAGACAATAGGAATTATTACTGTGTGAAAGTGTCAGAATTAGCAAAAAGAATAACTTGAGCTGAAGTAGTACTAAAAAACAGTAGACTGACCCGCATATTCTATATTAGTACTTGGCTCAAAATTTGTATCCGAACATTGAGAATATATATCTATGGAAAACTGATAGGGACATCTGAAACCATATGCATAGACGTAGCACCGCGACTGTGTTTACACTGCATGACTCTTTGTTTTCCTCTTTCCACCTTGGCAGAGGGCTCATTTCCTACAGCTTGCAGATTCCACTTTGAGGAAGTGACATCTTCTTCAGTTGTGATTGTTTTGATAGAATTGCCCGGTTCATCAAGCAATGACATTAAAGGATACAAGCTATGGTATTGTAAGAGCAGAGAGGAAACGCACACAAAAGAGCCTATTTCTGTTTTTCCCAGAGCCCAAAGAAGGATTTTGATATCCAATCTCCAACCCTGCACAGAATACTCCTTCCGTATAATTTCTTATGCAGATTCCGGGGATTTGGGCCATTCAGAGGCAAAATGTTTCACCAAAAGTGTGGAGATAATTCAGAAGAATGCTGGCTCAACTTCCATGAACCACACAAATGGAAATCCCCATATTGAGGAAAGTAGGACTCCAACAGCTGTTGGTTCTTCTTCTGGATTCAAGGTGCGGGATCTTGGGAAGATCCTGCAATTGGTTTGGGCTAAAGAAAAAGGTTGCTTTGATGGCTTCTCCGGCATGGAAATAGAAAATATTGTTAAACCTGTTGAAACTCCCCAAGATCCATTGCCATCTGTTTCACGTGGGCTAGACTTAAATGTTGCTTCTGTCCCTGATCTAAATGAGGAGCTAACCCCTCCCTTTGAATCCTCTAGGGATGAAGAGGACAACGGATGTACTTTGGGGCCCACTGTTGAGCCAATTGATGATGCTGCTTCTCATGGTATTGCGAAAAACGATCTTGCAGGATCGAATGGTAGCGGTGACTCGCAGAATTGGGCCCAGGGGGCAAATGGGGAGGTGGCAGCTGGTGATTCCCGCACGGAATCCCGGAAAAGGGCGGCAACAGTGAATGAAGAGACGCACGACTGTAATAGCACTCTGATAAGCGGGTCCCCATTTCGAATGGCTAATGGGTTGGGGTGTTTGGATGAGAATTTCGAATACTGTGTGAAGATTATTAGGTGGTTGGAATGTGAGGGTCACATTCAACAGGAATTTAGGTTGAAATTGTTGACGTGGTTTAGTTTGAGATCAACGGAGCAGGAACGAAGGGTGGTGAACACTTTTATTCAGACTCTGATAGATGATCCAAGTAGCTTAGCAGCTCAATTGGTTGACTCGTTTTCTGATATCATTTCGAGCAAGAGGCCACGGAATGGTTTCTGTAGCAAACTGTGGCATTGACTCTAGCAGAACAATAGCAGCAGCATTGGTTGTTAACTTAACGATTATCTTGTAACTTCTACAATTTACTGCCTGATTGTTTTGCCAGTTCTTTGTACAGGCAATTCTTGATCACCATGGGAAGTGATTCAATTTAATTTATGGACAAATTTGTCCCGTTAGAAGATTTCAGTTGCTGGTTGCATACACAGTTCCTGATTATCTCAGCAAGGAGAGCTCTATGGGTAGGAGATTCGGCATTTTGCAAGGCATCATCTTTTATTCAAATCTACTCATTTACATTTGAAGCAGTGAAACTGGTTTCGCGAAGGAGAATTAGTCAATGAGATGTGCTATTTATATTTGAAGCAGTGGAAAAGATTTCGCGAAGGAAAATTAGTCAGGGAGATTAAGGAACTGTTGTTATTGCGCTAAACCATTTGTAGAAGGGTGGATGAATTTTTTACCCAGTTTCAATTATTTCTTCTTTTTCTTCATCAAATTTTAGATGAACCTGGTCTTATTGAAAACAAGTGGGTATCTGCAGTTTCTTTCTTTTTTGAATTTTTAGATCCTTGACCATCCTGTTATGGCCCCTCTGGGTTCTTTTTGGGCCCATGTTGATCGAAATCGTTCATTTTGTCGAGGTTGTTGAGAAATCAGTTATGTCAAAAATCATGTTCTTCGGATGTCAATAAACACCTTACATAATAGTTCATTTACGTATCTCTTTGGACTGAAGATAAATCAGGCAGTTTACCATGAAAACTCTCTCTTAACCCTGTTTTCTTTGCACCCATTTAAAGAATTCGATCTTTGGTTAAAAAGCCCTTATATCTGTAATTTGATTTCAAAACCCAATATCTCTTGATTCTCTTCTCTTTCCACTGAAGATTAATCAGGCAATTTACCATGAAAAAATCTCTCTTAACCCAGTTTAAAGAATGCGATCTTTGGCTAAGAAGATCATTTAGTAGAGATCCACCATGGCGAACTGCACTTTTTGGGATTGCAGAGAAGCAGTGTCCAATTAGATTTAATGATAGATTCAAGATAAGGGCATTTCAAGATAGACTAATCTTTTTTAATTACGTGATATTGAGCTGAGGAGAAGTTTTCTGGGTATAAATAAAATCACTCTTATTAAAATGAGTAATAGTAAAGCAAAAAAAAAAGTATACAAAAATCTCAAGGTATTTTATTTATTTTTTTACAGTACAGTAGGGTTAAATCATGATTATCTTCAATGTACATGAAAAAAAAACCCAAGATTCCTAAATTAAAGAGATTATTCAATGCTCCACACCAAAGTGTGATTAGACATCCTCTGAAATATAAATTCCAAACGAATTGGGGGGGGGGGGGCTTTGCTTTCCCATAGAGACGGCAAGTGCTGCCAACCCTCCATCTCTGCAATCAACGGTTTAAATTTGCCGATGAACTCTTTACATTCTCCATCTCAAGGGCGGATCTACATGCATCATATGGTTGGTTTTAGCCCAGGAAAAGAAAAGAAAAACTGAAAATTTACATATAAAATTGTTGTCCATGAAAATTTGTATGTGGGTTAGCTCACATAGAAAAATATACTATACTATATGAATTAACCTATGATAGATTAGATTTCTAGTTCCGCTATTGCTCCATCTAAACCGTTAATTGTCAAGATTGACGATTCAGATGGGTTGGCAGGACCTGCCGTGGACAGCAAAGCTCCGGGTCCATTCCAAAGCACTCATTAATAATTTTCTCCAACATTAGCTAGCATTATTCTAGGAGCACTCAGACCTTGTTCGTTTTGCGTTTCAAGACCGATTTTCTTCATTATTCCTCAATCAGTACTCACATTTTTCTCCAATCATTATCCCATATTTTAAATTATTACCTCCATTTAGCCCTCCAATTATTACCCAAAGACTAAAGCCAAAACCAAACAAAACATAAATAATTTCCTACCAAAATTGGCTTACGTAGATATGATTGCAAGTGGATTAATTAATTTAATTTGAAGACAAGCAAGACACAAACGGCGACGTTTCTGGTAAGCCGATAGATTTTGAAGCAGATCATCCCTGGGACATGAGAACATGAGGCTGACAAAGCTTTCTCCTCTCCACTCAGCACTCACCCATCTCCTCCAACTCCATTGCCTCTCTCTCTCTCTCTCTCTCTCTCTCTAAAATGCAACTTCTTCACTCCCCACCTCATCCCCATCTATCCTTTCAGACCCACAAACCACAATTCAGAAAGGGTTTGGTTCTGTTCTTTTCTATTCTTATGAAATTGTTATATACTTACATACCTACATACATACATGTAGAATGTATCTCTGATTCTTTTTTGCATTTATCTTTGTTTTATACATCAAGCGTTCCCTTTTGGCCTACAACTTCCTATCTTGTTGCAGGTCTACTTTCACCAGAGAAATTTTTTCAGCTCTCCACTGGAAACAGTTCCGTTCAGTCCCTAAGACTTGTGCGGCCAATATGGGCAGCAATTAAAGCTGCTTCTGTTGAAGGTATTTTTTCCCCCAAACATATTAGCAAAGAACCCATTTTTTAAGTTTTCTATACAGTTGTATTATATGGTAGTTGAAGTTTCATATTCGCTGCCAGTTTTCTGATTTTATTGAGCATTGTTGGGTTGGTGATTTGGAGCTCGTTTGTCACTCTAATGATTATTATGGCTTGGGTATGCATAACGTGCTATATGGTACTGATGTAACTTGCATTTTCGTCATTCGATACATACTGAAAACTGTTGTGAGCCGCGAATGTAGCCAATTACCCAATTTGGAGACCATGTAACATCGTTGTGTCATGGTTTCTTTCTTTCTTGATTCTTCTTGCTATTGGGTGTGTCTTGGTTTGGGTCAAGTCCACAACAAGTATCTGGTGTATCACTGAATGGAAATTGGAATCACTCATTGCGGGAATTGAAGAAGAATTGGTAAAGCAATGAATTTCACAGGCATTGTTTGGATAAATGAAGATTTCACGTAACTAAACCACTACTACTATTCAATGGATTTGATGGTTTTCCTTTGAGTTTCGACGTTGAGATGGATTAGAGGTAGAATCTACCACAAATGTACTTGAATTCCTCTTAGCAAGTAGTCGTTTAAAACCCATCAGGATTCAAAACTATAGGTAAACTATCAAAACTAAATCTGTAATAGTTTCATGAGCCACCTATAGCTAAACCTATTGAACACTTTTTTTGGAAGTGGACACTACTCTATTGATTTCAACTCCACATCTATCCAAACGGAGCCTACATATATTTCTCATCTAAATAGTGGCAAGTAAGGTTGTTCTTGGTGCTTGGATTTTGGAAGGTATTGTGTAGGGGAAGGAAAATGCATTTGAAAGTCAAAACTTATCACATTATCTCATATCTTATACCCTTCCTTTTCCTTTTGTACCACATATCTCTCTACAAATACAAGGTCCAAGCACAATAAGGATGTTGGTTGAGACATTCTTCCAGAAGAAAGGAAAAAAGGAGATGCACAGACATTTGTAGCCCATAAAATACAGAAGTGGATACTGAATTCAATGAATTCCTGCATGACATTTTCTTTGGATTTATGATGAATGGGGTTATAGTGTTATACATGCATAAGAAGTTCGACAAAATGAATGACGACATCCAAAATAAAGCTCTTAGGGGTTGCGCTGTGTTCTATTTTTCCTTGATTGATAGAATGACTGGAATTTTTTGTAAACACAATAGCTTGATATCAATCAAAGTCTAACTTGGTCTCTCGTTTATCTGGTGTTTCTTCAGTTTCAACTAGGGAACCTACAAGTGACGTATTGAAAGCCTTGTCTCAAATAATAGATCCTGACTTTGGAACTGACATTGTCTCATGTGGGTTTGTGAAGGATCTCCATGTCAATGAAGCTTCGGGGGAGGTCATTCTCAACATGTCTGTCCTTAGTTTCATGACCTGTATTTATAATGTCCGTACTTAATATTTAAACTTCACATTTCAGGTTTCCTTTCGATTAGAGCTCACTACACCGGCATGTCCAGTCAAGGACATGGTAAATGATCCACAACCACAATTGTTTGATCAGCAACTGATGTATGTTTCAATTGGTAGAATTTTTTTTCCTTTCACTGACTTGATGTTCTAGGGAGAAGTTTTGGGGCACTTGAGTGAAGCAATATTGTTTATCCTTCTTTTTGTATCTACGTTGCATAAAAGCGCCATAAGTACTGGTATGGGTATCAGGGTACGTGTCCATATGTCATTTTCATCAAATGTCCATGTTAAGGACGCCTGGATGCTGTTATCCTTCATTTCTTTTTACCTAGGGGAAGGTAGTAGTGCCCAAGGTTTTACAGTGTATCTCATGCATAATTGGGAGTTTTGTGCATCGTTATATGATAGAACTAAAATAATTAAAGATGCTTGCTTGGTGAATTTTCAACTATCCATGATCAACACATATCCATACACCTACTGAAGTGTTGATTGTCTAACGCGGGGACTTCATACAGTTAGAAGGGTCCATATGAAATTGGCCATAAGCATGAACAAGTGTTTTCAACAAGACGTAAGAAATGTGGTTTTAGAAGATAAATTAAATGACCAATTCGTGCACTAGTTTTTAATTCCGATTTTTACTTTATTTGATCTCATTTTCTTGTGGGAGAGTTTTTAACTCCTTTTTATGTATCAAGCCATGCAAGAATGATGCAATTTTATCTCTTGGCAGTTTGAGCAGAGGGCGAATGAGGTGGTGACAGCACTTCCATGGGTTAAAGGAGTCAATGTAATGATGTCAGCCCAACCAGCGAGACCTGTTTTCCCTGGACTTCTTCCACCAGGCCTACAGACAATATCTAACATTGTGGCAGTATCAAGTTGCAAGGTAGGAATTTCTTCAAGAGTGGATCTTCTTCTGTCCGTTGTTGATCCAATTTTTTGATAGAACATGTCTGGAGGCACTTCATGCAAAAGTTTAACTATCCAAGGCTTAGAATTGTGTTGGAGAATGTAAATTTTGTTGTACAAAAGTACAAAAATATCTAAAACAGTAAAGAATCCCAAAAGGATTTGATTGATAATCAGTAAAAGGACAAATACGTATTAAATCTGTTATTTCCCTTAGAATCCTAGTAGAATTGGGCTTGCATTTTTCCTGAGGATTTCGTACTTGCAAGTTGCAATGGATAACGTGTTGTTTTTCGTAGTATCAGGACCATATTTAGTAGTAACTTATAGGCCAAAATCTAATCTGAGTGAAGCACTAGCTTTTTAATTATTTACGTTCTCAACACTTTTACTACTACATTTTAAACAACTACACACTTGTCCAGATTCCAGTATTCCTTTTTTCCTGAGGATTTCGTACTTGAATGGGAAAACGTGATGTTTTAAGAAACACTTTATGAAATCCGAGTGAACCACTGGTTCTTACTATTCCATTTTAAACAAGTGTACAGTGTTGCTTGCTAAGAAATAGCCTCAGTTTAAATCCATAGTCCTGTGTTTGCAGGGAGGTGTGGGAAAGTCAACAGTAGCAGTAAATCTAGCATATACTTTGGCTGGTATGGGCGCTAGAGTTGGTATCTTTGATGCTGATGTTTATGGTCCTAGTTTACCAACAATGGTCTCCCCCAAAAGTAGATTACTCGAAATGGTAATATTCCTAAATTCTCACTTTGAATCGATATTCAAATGAATTTAACACGTTTTGCAATTATGACATTGACAAGTGCCCTATAGAATCCAGTGAAGAAAACCATCATTCCGACAGAATATTTGGGAGTCAAGTTGGTATCATTTGGATTTGCTGGACAAGGCCGTGCAATAATGCGGGGTCCGATGGTTTCTGGAGTTATCAACCAACTACTGACGACAACTGAGTGGTATGGTATGCCTCACATATTAAAACACAATAGCCATACCAAACGAGCAATTGACTAATATGATTCCCACAATATCTCCTAAAAGTTTTACCTCTCTTTAACGCACTATTCCAACGATCATGCTGTCAGTTCCGAAATGGATGATTAGATAAATAACTCTCCGGTTGGACTATTAGAACATTCCATCCAATGTTGGTGAAAGTGGCTCCATTTACTTAAATTCAAAAGGCTGCATTTCTTCCATTCTTAGAGAAACAGACTGAATAAATAGTTAGCTTTTTGAAACCTCTATCAGCAAGTTTCCAGCTTTTAAGAAAAGCATGTGGGCGTTTTTCTTATCTTAAAAAGAATCCTGAATCACTCTCTTACACTTATCATGGAAACTATTCAGGGGAGAACTAGACTATCTTGTGATTGATATGCCTCCTGGAACTGGTGATATTCAGCTTACCTTATGCCAGGTGCTCAGTTTTGTGCTTTCATTCCACTAGAATTTATTTTCTTTATTGGTGCGTATTTTCATGCTGGGGAATCCTACGAAGCATATTTTACTTTCCGTGAATATTTTGCAACCTTCATATCTCGAAGATATAATTTTCAGGTTGTTCCATTAACTGCTGCAGTTATAGTCACCACTCCTCAGAAACTAGCATTCATTGATGTTGCAAAAGGAGTTCGCATGTTTTCCAAGCTTAAGGTTTGTTTTTTGGTTTCCTATACTAACCATTTTTCTATCCGAAAGTTTATCTCTACATGTGAAAGGAACAGAACATTTTGCCATCATATATTGGGAGAAATGTGTTTCATTTGCTTTGCCATCTTCTGGTGGTAAATTCATTTTGGATATTGGTTTCCAGGTGCCATGTGTTGCTGTAGTTGAGAATATGTGCCACTTCGATGCCGATGGAAAACGCTATTACCCGTTTGGTAGAGGTTCAGGTTCTCAGGCATGCACCTAATTCCGTTTGTAATCTTTCTTGCTTTGTTAATGTTTAACAACAATGAGGGCGACAAAATCATGGATAATCGCTCACAGAACATTCCGTGCATTGAGATGAAAACCAAATTGAAAACTTTTACGACCACCACAAAGTAGAGAAAAACACACAAGCAATCAAACAAGGGTGCAAAGATTTACGTGGTTCCACCTAAGCATAAGTTTAAATGGACTCCATGGGCGAAGAGCGAGAGAGGATTCAATATGAATGACGAGAGATTACCAAAGAGCCGACTATATCTGCAGAAGCACCAAACAAAATGAGATGCAAAACTCCGGTGGAATCTGAAAGGGAACCCTAGTGAACCCCAAAAAGATACCAAAAACCCTAATATCAAGCCTGGCAAAGAACTCCACAATGATACCCAAAGGAATGCTCTTCATAATGGTACACAAAGGAGCCTGTCCATAATAGACCCAAAAGGGACAGTTCCTAGTACTCCTAAAGTCCCTATTTATAAGAAAACCCTATAATTAGTCAAACAAAGATGTTGCCAAATTCAAGGTACTTCCCTAACAAAAACCACTTGTTTTGGATCACTATAATATGCTATATGCATGCACACACATGCACCCATACAAAGTTGTCTAGTTTCTTGTTCAGTCCTAAAATTCGTTTCCCTGTATCTCTGCAGGTTATCGAACAGTTTGGAATTCCCCATCTGTTTGATCTACCAATTAGACCCACTGTAAGTCCAACTTTGAATTTGGTTAAGGCACTGCTACATTTACTGTTCTCGTCATATATTATATATTCAATCTATTGAAAATGGGAAAAGGTATGTTTTGTTTTTTCATGTATCTTTTTGACACATTTTCCTCATGTAATCACATAGATACATAATTACATTCTTTACAGGAAAAGAAAAAAAAAAACAAAAGAAAGAAAGAAAGATCTATTACCAATCTTGAGCAACAACTTTTTTGCTGGTTTTCGATTCTTTAGTACTAGTATTAACCAGGTTGCATGTTTTACCTCCCAGTGTTGACTGTTTAAGCCTGCCATTTAACTTTGGCCAGTAAAATTTCATAATCCGAGAGGAAGGGAAGTAAACTTGAAGTTATTGCTCCCTTTAGAATCTTAACTATAGATTAAGCATATATGTTCAGAAATCTATATGTGCCATACTGCAATGCAATAACTTAGAATTTGATTTCTCTTAATTTGCCAGCTATCTGCTTCTGGAGATAGTGGAACACCCGAAGTGGTGGCTGATCCTCAAGGTGAAGTTGCCAAAACATTCCAAGACCTTGGAGTTTGTGTTGTGCAACAGTGTGCGAAGATTCGCCAACAAGGTATGTTTATCCCTTTCAACTCTCAGCGGAATTTTAGGCAAGAACAAGCCAAAGCACATCTTGATCTCTTGTGTAATGCAAATATTGACGATTTTTTTTCCAATGCGAAAATCGATTATGGACGATCCAAGGTCACAAACAAAAAGCATTTTGATAGTATGTAAGCATAAGAACGTATCAAATCTTGTCTCTGTTGCACAATGTAGGAGTTCAAAACGCATTCATGTATTCAATTGGTGTAGGGAGCCCAACTTTTGTAATGATTAATTTGTTGGAATGTTTAGCCAGTGAATTATGGACTTTTTTTGGTCTTTCTCTCCAGTTTCAACTGCCGTCACCTACGATAAATCTATTAAGGCAATCAAGGTGAAGGTACCTGATTCAGATGAAGAGTTTCTACTGCATCCTGCAACTGTAAGACGAAATGATCGTTCCGCCCAAAGTGTGGTATGTAGAAAATTCTTTAGAAGGTGGTTTATTGTTCCCAGTGACCTCTGCACGTTGGATGCTATTTCAGTCATTCTTATTGTATTGCTATTTTGGTCAGACTACCTATTAAGATAGGCCTTTGGTCAGATCCCATGCATCCGAGTATGGGAAACTAAATCTAATTGAAAAGTTTAGGTAAGAATATCAAGATGTTTGTACCTTGCTTCACTTCCAGTTAGAAGTTCGAAGGGGGAGAAAAGGAAGGGAAAGAAAGAAAAGAGAAGATAGAAAAGCTTCCACTTCGTTCATAAAGAAAATTTCTTACCAGCTTGAATGGTTGAAGAAACTATCAGGCTATTCGCTGAGTTCGTCCTTATTGACAGGATCAATAGACTATAAAATAACATCAAAGGCTAGGCCCCTTCGACGTGGCTGCCCTTCAGGGTTTTAGAAATCTAACATTTTCTTTTACCCCGACCGCTGGAGGCATCATTTTTTGAGGGATTAAAACTAATGTCAACATCCAAAAGATGATTCATCCTACTCTATGGGACACGGTGAAATACCAAGTACAAAGCAAATATGCAGTTTTTGGTCACTCACATCTTTATAATAGGTAATAGGCAGCTGTTTCTTCGGCAAGGCATGCTCATTTTCCTTGTTGACGAAATATTTATTGTTTGAGACTACAATTCAACGGTCAGCAGCGATAGGAAAGCAAGCAGAGTTCTGGGGCAAGATTATGCCTCATGCTGCATTGGCTGAAGGAAGTCAATGAATTAGTGTAGATGTAAATCTCCTACGATTTTGATCTTGGACTTCTAAATTTGTGCTGGATATTCGGTTTCCAATCACAGTATAACAAAATTTTATGTACTGAAAAGAAAACGGTCCTTTGAGAAGTTCATTTTAGTTTTCTGAGTTCAATTCGTTTTTTCCTCCGTAATGTAGAATCTTCCACGTACTTGTCTTGACATTATATTACTTTTTACTTGAAATCACAGTGTTTTTCTTCTTTTTCGCTGGAACAGGATGAATGGAGTGGTGAGCAGAAACTGCAGTATACTGATGTTCCAGAAGACATTGAACCTGAAGAAATTCGCCCCATGGGAAACTATGCTGTATCAATAACATGGCCAGATGGATTTAGCCAGGTTTTGGGGCTTTATTTTCCCTAATAACTGCAATCTCGAAATCATTGTTCTTGACATAAACCGTCATTACAAATTAGACTACAACTAACAGGAAATAAATGTGCATCTTTACTAATTCGCACCTAAAACATAGTTTTACCATAGAATTGCATGGAGGGTATATAGAGTGACTTCGTTGATGTAGACTTGTAGTACTTGCCATATTACTTGCCAAATTCTGATAAATCCAGAAGTACTTGCCATTTTGTCATCCTTTGAATGTGTTCCGCATACACGCGCACATGCACTCCTCGGATTATGTGGTTTCTTTTATATGGTGCAGATTGCCCCTTACGATCAGCTGCAAACCATGGAGCGTTTAATCGATGTTCCTCAACCAACTCCTGCATAGGTGACAATGCAGTATTTTTTTTGTGTGTGTGTGTGTGTGAGAGAGAGAGAGAGTGTGAGAGAGAGAGAGAGAGAGAGAGAGAGAGAGAGGAGCTTGCTGCATTCAGAAAATAAATAAAAAGGGTCCAATGATGAAGTTTGTTCTTTCTTGATTAATTTGCTCTCAAGGTTAACCAAATTACCAGCAAAGTTCTTATCTTTTTTCCTCTCTTGCAGTCATTAATTCTGGTGAAAAGTGGATAGAGAGTAGAGATTGGAAATTTAGAGGATTCTCCTATACATACCTAATGCTCAAGGGAGAAGTGCATTGTTCCGGCAGTGATCGATCCTTTCTTTTCTTTTTACTTTTTCTGATATCTCCGCTGGGTTTTTGGCAATTGTGTATTACTTCCCATTGTGTGGTAAATTGATTCTAGATATAATACAGATATTTTGAAAATACTAGTAAAATGGTTGTATATCAGGCTATAACCTAGAACCAGATCATCAGGAGAAAAAGAAAAAAGCAAGGATCGCAATCTGAAATGTTGGGCAGATTTTGGTTTTGAGATAACTGAGTTGTTCAAGTATCCCTCCTATGAAGAAAGGATTCAGACATTTGTTTTTTAAACCAGTGGCATTTTAGAGATGGAATGAATTGTTTGGAAAAATAGGGTACAACAATTTCATTGATAACATAAACTCAAAATTACAAATTACATAAATCAAGTAACAGTATACAATACGAGTAGTAGCATGGAAAGAGCCAAGTCCTGTGAAATGCGTAGCAGGTTTTTTCGGACTTTTTCTAGGATAAAAAGGAGTTGCTACAATGACCACCACGTGTGTTTGATTCTCTTCGATCTTATCTTTGATTGCTTTTTATGAAGTTGCATCGGGTGCTAGTGCTTGCTATCTAAGAAATGCTCCATTGATCTCATCGGAATGTTTGATGAAGCCCCAACAATCTCCTTAAAACAGATTCGCCGCTTATCGAGGATGTTGTAGGATGCACTGGTGTTTGTCTCTCAGGATAAAACGGCTAGATCACAACGCTTCAGAACACCCCGTCAATTGTCTTGGCGGCCTGAAACCATCTCCTATGCAAGGAGAACCTATTTTCACTACAACGATATCGTGGCTGGCATGGCACTCCTAAGCTGAGCTACTGCATGTCTCTCTCTCCCACAAAGAACGGATTACAGAATAGCTTTGAGGGAGCGAGCTCGGAATTTAGTAGAGAACACACAAACGGAAATATAAAGAAGAAGGAGGACCATTGAGTTGCTTGCTGACAATCAATACATGAAACAGACGATTTGATTTCCAGCCATAAACTTCATTTCATGAGGGGTATTAACTAGTAATAACCGCTGGACTCTTGAGCCACAACCGTTGGACTCTTAAGCTTAAATATTCTGGTTCAATGAACCCAGAATGAACCGTTTGGCTGACTCCAGAGATCTTCCGAATGCCCATTTTATTCACACATTTTCCAACATGAATTTCATGGCACCAGTTACGAAAATAGATTGGCCCACAATGTTTCGTGTAAGTGGCAGCATCTAAAATCATTTGATTCAGAGACAAAAAATAAATCACTAGACATTTTTTGGGATTTAAAAAATCGTCAAGTTTTCATTTTTATAGCTCATATTTGCACTTGTACTAGTATATTACCCGTCGATGTGCTAATATGCTATGATTGTTAGGTAGAAGTTTCCAATACTATAGATGAGTCAATTTTTTTCAAAAAAATAAAGAATAATGAGTTATTTAATATGCACCACATGTATTTTTTATTGTGCCACGTGCATGTAATGTGACGTTGTATGGGCTTAAAAGAGTACTTTAAATTGTACCAAGCTAAACGTTGTACAAACTCATGTTTTTTTAGGTCATGCCCCGTGCAACATTGTTCAAAACGGTATTTTAATTATACTACATTAAACGTTGTAGAAGTTTAAACTTTATTTTAGTTATAATAATACTCTGCATTTCATACGAGCTTAAAAGTTTCTTTAATTGTACTACAATAAACATTGTCAAGCTTAAACGTGGGTTTACGTCATGCCACGTGTGACGTTGCATGAGCTTTAAACGGTACTTTAGTTGTACTACACTAAACATTGTACAAGCTTAAACTTCGTTTTAGTATACTATTCTATATGTAATAGGAACTTAACCATTCCTCTAGTTTACGAGTTTAAACTTGGCTTTGGATCATGCCACGTGTGACGTTGCATGAGCTTTAAACAATACCTTACTTGTACTACACTATACGTTGTACAAACTTATACTTTGCTATAGTTGTACTAATCTAAACCTAATACGAGTTCAAACGTTCCTTTAGTTCTTCTACGCTAAACGTTGTACGAGCTTAAACGTTCCTTTAATTTTACTATACTAAACGTTGTACGAGCTTAAACGTTACTGCAGGTCCTGCCACGTGTGAAATTGCACGAGCTTAAACATTCCTTCAATTGTACTACACTAAACGTTGTACAAAGATAAACTTTGCTTTAGTTATACTACTATCCACACGTTGTACAATATAAACTTTGCTTTAGTTATACTACTATCCACACGTTGTATGAGCTTGAACGTCGCTTTAGTTGTACTACACTAATTGGTGTAAGGAGGCACGTTAAAAATTTCATAAAATAGGTAAAATATTCGTTAATTTTTTTAATCAATGATTTGCATGTTGCCTCTTTCGTCATTCCTTTCTCACTCATCTTCTCTCTCCTCTCAGACACTTTATTTTTGGACATTGAAAGGGAAATTGCTTTAAAACGTAGCTCAGAATTTACCTTAGATGATTTTGAGAATTTGAAAAAACGTCGAGCTTCATTTGAATAGATCATTTAATTATTTTTTATCTTCGTGGATTACTATATGAATTTAATGAACAAACGGTTCGTGATCATCGAACCCAGTGCTCCACTCTCTCAAATCCAAGAATCTAGTCCTTAACTTTATGAATAAAGTAAATGTCACGATCACGAGAAGCAACGTTATTAATAAGCTCTTTATTCGAAATTAAACAAATTCAAAAATGAACTTATAGTATTTTTTTTAAACATCATAGGTCATCCTACTGGAAAATCCAAATTCCTATTACAATATTACTCCCACATATTTACGAAACCAAAAAGAAACTCTTCTAACATACTCCCTCCGTCCCTTTTTAAGTGATCCACTTGGAAAACGTGTATTTTTGTGGACGTTAAAAAAGGCACTTCCGTAAAACGATTTTAATTTTTTTTTTGCACCAAATTAAAGTACTCAATGAGCACTTTAATTTGATGTAAAAAAAATTTAAAAATTAGATTGAGAAATATGTTTTTCAGGGGTTTGAAATTGCACGTATTCCCGTATGGATCACTTAAAAAGAGACGGAGGGAGTAATAATCTATTGCAAGTGATGGCCAGCTCATGTGGTAGAGTTCTTGGACGCTCCATACTGCATTTCGGGATCAAGTCCCCCTCCCTCCTCCCCGTGTAATAAATTAAGAATGACGAATGATGTTAGGTCCATAGGCCACGGTTTCCATTTATTGGCATTTCCACAACAAATCACACATTTAATTGTATCCCCAATTATCGAGTTGTAATTTATTTTTTCTTCTATTTTTAGAGCGTCTATTTAGGAAGGGGAGCTGATTTTGGGGCTCCCTTTTTTGATGCAGGCACTCCAAAATTTAATGAAGTTACAAAACTACCCTTTTCAAAATATAAAAATTACTGGATGCACTCCACCCAAAATTATCTGCTCATTTACTTGAAGCACTCCTAACAGAAAAGTTAACCAAAACCACTCTTTGTTTTGCGTACCAGCACATCCCGATCATCCATCTTGGGAATCAATGGTCTGGACTTAAAATGAATTCTTACCGGTCAAAGTTAATTTTGACCGGTAAGAATTCATTTCAAATCCGGAATATCGAAAAATGCTTTTGGACGGTCGGGATGTGTTTCTGTGCATGTCTCCAGTGGTGTAAACGTAGCATTTTTAAAATACAAATGGGTCAGTTATATGTAAAGAAACTCAATTCATTGACACGAAATACATGATTTTTCATGCCACATATAAGGAAATCGCATATTGTACATGCAACAAAGAAAATATAAAATCAAAAGATGGTCGTCCATCTTCTAATCTAAATTGCTTTAGCAGATTGTGGTAGTCAATTTTTAAACCCCAGACACCACCACAATATAGGGATCGAAAAATATAATATATTCACTGCATACAGATACAAAGGAAGGGAATGGAGGGAGAAAAATACTAGGGGCTAGGAAACTACAAATCATGCACGTCGGTTTGCACTGCGAGCCGTCACAACTTGGTTGTGCTAGGGTTGGCGTGGGCTGTCTTTTTTTTTCTTCTTCCGTTAACAGACTGACATAGGAGAAAAGTTATAAAAAAAAATTGGAGTGCCTGAAGTAAAATTGAAACTTGCGAAAGGGTAGTTTTGGAAAACCACTGTAACTTGGAGCCCCTCCATCAATTTTTGGAGTGCTATTATCAATTTCCATAAAACGATTTAGATCATAATAGAAATGTTTTGAAGATGCATTACAATCCTATAGTACTGCGTTTGCTGCACTATGAAAATTCCAAGTCCCATTAAAATGGATTATGTGCTTATGTACAAATTACCAAATGTACATTAATTCGTCCCTCGGCACCCGTTCATAAGACCCTCATAAGCTAATTACCATAGAAATGCGATCAAGGCCAAAATACAAAATACTAGTACCTCATATATGGGAGTTAATTTTAGGGGCACTTAAATAATCATCCTCCAAGTCGTGAAATCCAACGCCCAACGGCCTCACCATAGACCTCAGCAATATCTAGGCACCTACAGAACCTCGCCACAGGAGGCGAGGGTTGGCGAGCTCACCGGAAAAAAACCGATTCGCCGGAGGAGTGATCGTAAAATCAATTTGACACCATAGGATTGTAGGTCTCGTCAAGGCAATTGCAATGGTGTACGACTCGTCGTCGGAGAAGTTTTCCGGACATCGCACATGCCGGTGAACGTACGTGCGCGACGGAGAGAGATCCACTCTCGCGCGTGATGTTCATGCGCCCTAAGGTTGAAGACGAGTCAGACATGGTTTTTTTTTTTTTTTTTGTTGAGCCAAGTGGCTAGTCTGTTGGTTAGATATAATATCTTTTGGCTAGCTATATCACTATATGACACTTTTTGGGACAAAATGGCTAGTTTTTTTGCCTGGACTAATAGAGATGTTCTTAGCAACCTTTTGATTTTGGTCAGGCAATGTGGATGCTCTACACTAAAAATGGAGTACAATTTTAGAGGGACCTTTCTTTGTAAATTTTACAACTAATGCCTAAAATAGAGGAGAAATAACGGGATAATTGGGAGATGAGATGAGACCTGGCCCCGTGATGGTTACGTCCCTGACCCTGTTCCTATGTACTAGCATCAGAACTCTTTTGGGTCGGTCAAATGAGACTTTGCTCCAGCTTCATTGAATTCCTCCTAAGTGGGCGGCGGAATCGGTCTCTTAAAATTAGTAAGATACGCGTAAACAGTTCCAAACACCGCCCCGTGATGGTTAGGTCCCCGACCCCTGTTCCTATGTACTAGCATCAGAACTCTTTTGGGTCGGTCAAATGAGGCTATGCTCCAGCTTCATTGAATTCCTCCTAAGTGGGCGGCGGAATCGGTCTCGTAAAATTAGTAAGATGCGGGTAAACAGTTCCAAACACCTAAATTATATAAAAAAAAAAATACTACAATGCTATTAGAGCTAATTTTACGCGAACAATGAAGCAATCAACTCTGTAATTTATTATCTGCTTTTATATCGACATAAGTACATCCTACACATATTCTTGATGAAAACCTAAAACACTTTTAACAGTACAATTGAAGGTACTTATTTGTTTTTTTTTTCCTTTGGGGGGGGGGGGTAAGTAGGTTTTTTTTTCCCTGTTAGTAGTTTATTTTGCCGGAACAATCCGCGTTGCAAGTGGCACAGGACTAATTCTTTCCAGTTTCGATCACAGAACTGATCGAGGTAGTACAATTCTCTTGAGAATCCTATCATATTGTTTGGGAATATAGAACGAAAGATTGCAGAAAGGAAAGAGATAAGAGGAAGGTGCCATTACAAGATCAGAATCATATCTCAAGGTGGGCCCTGTAATTCATGGACGCAAGCCCAATTACCATAACCTTAGGGATCTGGCCCAGTATAAGTCATCATACCCTCTATTGGAATGGAATGAATAATAGTAAAAAAAAATTAAGACAAATAGTCCATATCATGCACTGGGAAAATCTTAGTACAAGAACCTTGGGTGGCTATTTTACGAATTTTTGTTAAGAAATATTGTTCATTTAATTTTTTTGAATAGCAAAAATCTTGAGTCGAATGGTGGTTTTATCGACTCATAAATAATATGCGTGGCAGAACCAATTTTGGAATAAATAACAAGGAAAATGCTCAGTGGTTAAGTTCAAAAAGTGCCACAAGTCCCAATTTTTTCTGTTTTTTTTTCCTTATGGAAAGAGATGCCATATTTAGAAAAGCACTAAAAGAATGTGGTTGATGAAAATATTTAGTTACAAGCAAATAAGATATCAAAACTATGACCTTTTATTGTGAAAAAAAAAAATATGCCCTTCTATTTTCATGCACCTAAAGTGGAGGGACAATGCTCCGGAACAGTTCTTTGTTCTCCAATTTGGTTAAATTTTGGACTCCCAAGTTACAACAGTGCTCAATACTGTTCATATTAATTTACTTATCACAAAGAAGTACGTTCCTATAAAAAATAAACTCAATCGGAAAACGATAACTAGGTCAACAAGCAGTTTACATTTTCCATCCATTTTGTCTTCTCAAATGTCACTTATTCCGTTCAGTTGCTCAGCTTTCAAAATGATTATCTAGTCAGTAAAACAATAACTTAAAATAATTTATTTTTGTCGCAAAAAGTTCAACCTTTTTGTTGGAAGTTATTAATTATCAATGAATTCTTTTAAGTTATTAGAAAAAAAAAAGTTCGAATTTCTCTGGATAAAAATGCAGTACTTTTAAGTTATCATTTTGAGGACCAGGAAATTTTATTTTTTGACGAATGAAGTAATAATTCATAAAGCAGTTCCAAATGGTAATAGTAATTAGCAAAATTCAGTTTCCATTGCACTAAAAAAAAGTAATTAGCAAAATTCGAATCTCCACCCTTTCACTTTGTCAGCCAAATGGGCCACTTTTTGTAACTAATACAGGTTGATTGAGCTAGGCTGAGTTTCCACTATTATATTTTCGGTATTCTTAGACTACAAGTTGTCAAATAAGATAGTCATCCTCCTCAAAAATTCACACAACTAAGTTATTTGATTTTGTCCCACTTCTTTTTTATTCAGACAAGAGAAGAAACATTTAACAAGATGTCAATTTTTTGGATTTGAAAGTATAGTGCAAACATTCTTGCTCTTCTTTGGTTTTTTTTTTTTTTTTGTATAATAACCGAATGTCTGGGCCAACTTGTACGTATCTTGATTAATTGTAGACACCCCAATTTGGACCTCCCAAATATCCTTAAAGCCGTGGCCCGGCTTCCTAATCATGATAGAAGTCAAAGCCTCGGAAGCTTTGGAACAATGCTCTTTGTACTAAAAAAACCCAAGGAAAATCTCTTCAACACAAAACCTACTCTACACCATCTTCTTTTACATTAAAAATCCTCTTTATTGATATATAATATGCCTCAATCCGTTTTGAAATGAGGGAGTATGAGGATTTTACTAAAACGACTCTTTTTCCGACCACCTAAGGGTAAAATTTTCATAGCTTTTGATGTACAAATTATTTTGTTTCCGAACCACATGGATTAGAAAGTAGACTTAACAAGCTTTCCAGCGGTACCAACCATACGCAAAATGGAGATCGGTAGCACCCGAGGCGGCCCTGCGAAGTTTGGCCTATTAACAGTGCCGCTCGGGACACACAATTGTGCCGCGCGATAGACTTGGTTCTACCGCACGCTGCAACTAAGTGTGTCGTATGGTACATCTTCTTCACACAATGAATCCTGGAAATGTCCAGCAGCTCAAAACATGCTCGAATATCATCATGATTTCTTGCAAACTCAAAAGCCTACCATCGTAGCTCACAAACCTTGCATGGAGAATCACGGTGGCATGTAAACCGGTCATGACTTCGCGTCTATAAATGGCCGTGGTCCGGCCGTGGCAAATAGCAGTGAAAAACAATTCTCCCTCAAAGCTCTGTAAAAATTTCATATATCCTTAAGCTACTGCCCCCACCACAAAATCTCTCTCAAACCCACTCCAGTGAATCCAAATTCCTATACTTGTAACTTGCACCACAAAAACCCGAAACTTCCCAGTCGAGTCAGTCGATCCTCGAAGCAAATTTCCAAAGAGGTATACTTTCGTTTCTTTGTCGGGGTCTACATTCTTTATATTATGAGGGGAGCTTCCAGGTTCAAAATGGGTTTTCAATACCTATTCTTGAACTTGGATAGCCAAAATTCCAACAAAATCCAATCTCTCGGGCGAATATCATGCAATATTATCCACTATCGCATGACTATAGCCGGTTTTGAGAGACACATTATTTAAGTATTTTGTCTATCAATGATGATTTTCTGTTAAGAAAAGTCCCTCTTTCAAAAATTACATCGTCCTCTGTTTTCTGTCAAAAACCACTTTCAACTGTGCCGCGCGGCACATTACATGCACCGTACGGCATAAGAGGGTATGCCGCATGGCATAACTAGCAAAAACAAAGCTTTAACACTCTATTTTCTTCATTGCTCTATTTTCGCTTATATTATCTGCTATTATTTCATGTTCATTTACCGTTTATGTGATCAAAGTTTTGTAACAAAAGTTTTCTAAAAATTCCACAAAAATTTAGTAGAGACAGGGTATTTCTCGGGGGAGCGGGGTGCTTTTTCAAACAAACCTTCCCCTTTCGTAACCTGGCTCCCGGATCCAAAAATCTTTGTTTTCGCAGACCAAATCCTTTTCCAAAACCAAGCGGCACAAGAGTGATTCAATTTTCTTTTAAACGGCTTCTCGAGTACCAAACATTTTCCACAAATTAAATCCCGGGTGGCGACTCTAAAAAATTCTTTTTCCCAAAATCGCCATTTTCAAACAAACCAAAAATAGGCGCCATCCACATTAATTCTGTGGCCCTGAAGTTAACAACTGGGAAATGGCTCCAAGGTTCGGAATGTTTTGCCTCAGTTGGATTCGAAGGTGGGACCACATGGAGGACAACAATCATTGCTCTTCATGCCCATTAGGCCAAATCCCTTGGGGTTCAATCCCACTGTCATGCCTCGACTCCGTCCCCAAAGGTCATAAGCATAACATAGTACTGGTGACACAGTCACCAAGGTCAAAACTTAACAAAAATTCACCCAAAAGTGATGATTAAGAAGGGACACCATAACTAGCAGCGGAAACATAATCTGTACTATACATCCAAAAAGCGGCACAAGTGCCAACCCTAAATCCCAACATAAAGTATCTGACAGAGCTTCTGCTTATATTACAGAGATACAAACCACACCAAATATTTACAACTTTGATAGTTCCTAAGTACATGCTTATAAAGCCCACAAATACACTAGTACAACCCAAAACAAAGACTAGAGCAACGCCATATATACATAAGTCTTTTATCACCAAGCCTACTCACAAAAAAGTACTATCAACACCCGACTACTCTTCGTCACCTGAAAGGTGGGAAAACATCATAAGCTAAAGCTCGTATGAGAAACCGATACATAGTTCACATGGTTCCATGGACATATTTTAGAGAACATATTAATTAAGCAAAACACAAATTCATATCCAAATGATTCATATCTTTCCAAATTCAATGTATAATGTACATCCCAGTAACAAATTATATCATACCACCAGGCATCCTCAGTGTGGATAGCCTTTTAGCATTGTCCCTTAGCAAGCTGTGATGTCAGGGATGTCATTAATAGCCATAAAATATAGCCACCTTTCATTTAATATCCATGGAGTACGATTCATTAAGCAAAACAAGTGAAAATAACAGAACATTAGCATAAAGTACAAAATCGAGCATTAAACCATGTAAATTATGTATCGATTACTCACCTCGGTTCTCATGCAAACCCAAACCTCCTATATTAATTAGAATGATGAATAACTTATTAGGAGATGTCGAATGAATGTAAACATGCCTAAGATGAAGTCCTAGAAATATGGAAGATCAAGCGTGAAGTTTGGAAAAAGTTGTTGAAAGCCTATTCCTTTCAGAACTGAATAACCCCGGTTCGGGAACTGAAAAGTCATAATACTGGATTTTGGGTTTCGAATGGTTCAGTTCCGAAACCACTAAAACCCAATTCCAAAACTACCTAGAAAAAACTGAAAAATGCAAATTTGAACTCCATTCAATTCCAACCTCCGAACTTCAATCAAACCCGCTCCAAATACAACCAAAACCCAAGGAAATCATGCTCAAACATGTGTATTGCATAAAAATTTTTGTATAACTGATAGAGAACAAGTAGCGACCCAATTCTATGATCAATTGGACCGGTCAAAGCCTCAGAAGTCCAAACAGCTCTTAATTGAAAATTGCCGAATTCGGCAATTAATTGGCAAGCCCGGAATCGGCTCAAACTTGATGGGCTAAAGTAAAATCGCATTGCAGTCGTGACTCATGGAGGATTTCGGCCAAATTCCTTTGTTTAGGCCTTCAATTTAGTAATTTTGCTATTTTAGGAAATATTTAGATTACGAATTACTCTTAGCGTGTAATTTTGTTTTCATTGATTCCAGTGGAGAAAATCTTAGAATTGTTTCTAGTTTTCGATTTTGAGATATTTTATTTTTTAGTAGTTTTTGTTAGGGTTTTCCTATAAAAGGGCATGTATTCTCATTATTTCAGCAGCTTTTAATAAATTATAATCCAGAGTTTCATCTTTTTCTCTTGTGGATTCAAGAACTCTCGTGGATTCGAAAACCTATTTCGTTTGGAATAGTACGCTAAATATTCTATTGAGAATCCCGTTGCGTCAATATCCAAAAATCATAGCTCTAAACAAGATCGAAATACCCAAAATCATGGGTTCAAGGTCTAGGGTTCTTGAGTTCACCAAGAACTCAACCCAAGGTCTTCATCAATGAATTTATATGGTGAAAACTCAATCAAACTACAGGGAATCATGCAATTAAACACTAGAAACATTAAAATTACCTAAAGCTTCTTCAATCAAACCCCAAACAAGGTTTCTCCTTCTCTTCTTCTTTGTTTCTCCCTCTCTTCCTCTCTTCTTCTTCTTCCCACATCTCTCTCTCTCTCTCTCTCTCTCTCTCTCTCTCTCTCTCTCTCACGTGTAACACTAGATAGGGATAAGAAATATCCCCCTTAAGCTCTATTATTGGCCTTATAAGAGAAAATGATCATATGTGGGTGAATCTTCCTGATTTATGTGCCAACAAATAATTTAAATCCACATATGCACATAAAACACTCAATTAACACTTAATGAAATTAAACTCATAAAATTAAGGTCTATGGTATTACACCCTCCCTTACTTATAGAAGTTTGGTCCTCAAAACTTGCCTTGACTTGAAAAGAGAAACTTCTAACATGTCGTTGTCAGTTTAGTAAAATGCCAATAATAGATTAATCACATATCAAACTTATCTTGAAAGGTTAGTAAACATGCCTAATAAGCCACATGTTTGGCTTTATTCACGTTGTGGAAACCCGTCGGGCGGCCGCCCACACGATGGCGTTAGGCTCCCCGATTCGATTTGATTTTGAAAATGGTTTGGAGTCGCCACCCGGGTTTAAGGAATGAACCCGAGAAACCAAAAGATTGACTCATTATGCCCAATGGTTTTGAAAATGATTTTACCGGTCATGCGAAAAACCTTTTATTTCCGGGCTTGGGGGTTTGGTTACGAGAGGGGAAGGGTTTTAATGCACCCCCCTCGCCCGATCCGTGAACCGGTCTTTACTAAATAATTTGTGGGATACAAAATGCTTAAAATTTGGCCTTAAACACATAAACAAGATATGAGGCATGTACGGGAGATAAAATACAATATAAGAAATTGCGGTGTTCGTGTGCATGTGTTATTCAATGAAACAATGATGATAATGAACGATTATGACATAAACAAGATTATGGATGAACAGAATAAGATGAAGTCAGAAAATAAGATGAAAATGAGCAAGGGAAGCAATGAAAGATACAACAGCTGCTAACCAATATGTTAACAAAATAGAGGTTGGGCGCCCAAGGTGACCTTGGGCGCTCAACGTCTCTCAATTTCAACAACTCAACCCTTGCTTTTCTGGTTTCAAGAATGCTTTGCCTTGATCATAAACATCTCCAAACTGGTTTCTCAACTCATAAATCCAGAACAGAATCTCAACAAGGCATTCAAGAATGATTTTAATCAAAACATGGATTTTTGAACATTTAGCTTTTTAAGAAAAAGGTTCAATATCAAGGTTAAATTTGAATTGAGAGAAGAAGAAAGAGTTGAGGACAGATTGATTATGCATATGATGAACTCACACTCACACACACTTGAGATAAGATGATAACAACAATCAGATGAGCAAACTGCAATAACTGTCCATGAACCAGGTTGGGCGCCCAAGATGATCCTTGGCTCTCACTTTCGATCAATCTCCTTTTTGTTTTATTATTTATATATTCACAACCTCTTTACCAAATATCTCTGGAAAATAATTTTCAACAATAAACAAGAATTAAGAGGTATGACTTATGAATGATAAACAAGTTATTGATTTTGTTCCTTGGATTATTCATGAAAGATAAAAGAAAAGGTGAGATGAGAACTTGAAAGAAGTGAGATAGGCTGATATAACCACTCTACAACAAACACACCCTTCTGAGAGGAGATGAAATAGCATAATAATGACTTAAAAAGAACAAAATAAACAAAACAGTAACCTGTCCAAGAGACACCTTGAGCGCCCAAGGTCAGGTTGGGCGCTCAAGCCATCCGGCTTGCATGTTTCTGTTTACTTCCTTGCTTTGCTTGTGATGCCTCTTTGAGTTTATAAGCCTCTGATCACTTCAAGAATGTTGATTTTTGTGTTCTTTCTCTTGACAAATGTCAATAAACTTTATTTTCTTCTTCCAAACATGAACAAAAGCAAACAAGACCTTTTGATGATTATCTCAAAGTGATCAGAGCTTATACAAAACATGAATATTGTATATTATGATGATTAACAGTTGATTAAAGTAACAAAACACCCCAAAAGGTGATCAAAACAAAACAGCAAGAAACAGACTGCTGGGACCTTGGGCACTCAAGGTGACCTTGGGCGCCCAAGGGGCCGATCAGCACAGAAAATTTTGTAAGCTTAACAGCCTATTTTTGGACCTTGTAAGTGTAAAATGAGTATGAGGAACTCACTTACACTTACTAGTCACCCTCAGATTATGACCATGAGTTGATTTTCCTTGTTTTCTACCTTTTTGAACTTGATCAAAGTAAGAAAATGTTATTTTTGACTTGGTTTGAGTTGTAGGCTGAATTTTGGTGCTAGAACAGTAGATTTTTGAGTATTTTGGAATAATTTGAGACTGGTTTTGAGAGTATTTAAGGGTGTGATGGATGATCAAGGCTTGGTGAAGGATTTTTGGAGGATTATTGGTTGATTTTGATGGGTTTAGGTAATGTAGGTGGGTGAGGTGAGTGTTAGACGTTTTAGAGTGAGAGAGGGAGCGTGTGGAGCTGCTGGAAGTAGAAGGGAAGTAGAGAGAGTTAGTAGTTGGTAATGAGAAGAGAGGGGAGGTATTTATAAAGGAAAAATGGGGGAAATGTGTAATTTAAATTTATGAAAGTTTAGGGGGTAAGGGGTAATTAGGAGGGATGGAGTTAGCTTCTAGGTTAAGTACATGGCTGGATTTTAGGGAGATAATGGCTTCCATGTAGCAGAATCTCATGATTACAATCACTTCATGTAACTGGCTGGTATACAGGTTAGGCGCCCAAGGTGAGGTTGGGCGCTCAGAGTGACCTTGGGCGCCCAGGGTGTGTTTAGGTGCTGGTTTGTGCTTTGGCTTGGCTTGGTTGTTTTAGGTTAGGTTAATGGTTTTAAGGGGTTTAAGGTTAGGTTTAAGGTATTTAACAATTTCAAGCCTTATTCAAGTCCTCGAGGTAGTCAACATTGGTCTTTTCATCATCGGGAATGCTTGCGTGTATTTCGGGTTCAAAACCAGGGTGTCTACACACGTTTTCCAAAACTTAGCCCAATATCACATTACAAATCTCACTCTAATCCAGTACAATCGTAACATACAAGCACGCTAAAAAATAATGTTAATAACTCTTCTCACCGGCCTAGGATGTTATTCAATTTTCCCTCATAACCCAAATCATCTTGAATTTAATAAAAGTTGATGCAAGATAATCATGGTTTGGGTTTGGTAAGTATCGCCTCAACAATGATACGTGGGAAACATTTAGACATACGACAACTCCATTGATAAAGCTAATCCACAACGAATTCCTCTAACTTCTTACAATGTCAAAGCGTGCTATGTACCTAAGACTTGGTTCCTCCTTCCTCACCAAAACAAATACTAATACTCTATATCAATAAGATTAAGACACTACATGGTCCCCTACTTCAAATTCTATTATTAGCTTGGAAACTCCAATAGTATGAGATCTCAACCCAAAAGTAAATAAGTCACTCAACTTCTTCAAAAGTCTAAGATAGAGACCCGGTGCATACCCCCAATCTATAAATCATTCATGTGGATTGCCCCATAGGTTTGTGAATTGAAAGGTTGCTCTAATTCCTACCCGGTACCCATAGCCTCATGCAACACACATCAAATATTCAAGACAAACATATCATTGCGAACCAAACAATATAACTAAGGCTCCAAGAGGTCAGTCAACTTTCCACCATTATTTTAAAATACAATACAAGTAATAGAACAAAATGTTTCAAGCCATGATCTTCTTTGCCGAAAATGAATAAACTTCGTCACAATCAATTAAAATCTATAGTGGAGCAATACGGGCTTACAACAAAATCCAAATACGATTCCTTACTTAGTACATCATAATCTTGCTTCAAAAATAGTTAATAGAACCATCTTACCTAATTGTTTTATGCATACAGATCAAATAAACAATATTACTGAGGGGATTCTCCAAATAAGTGATAAGAAGTCCGCTTTTTTTTTTTGTTTTTTTCATGCATTAGGATTACTGGAAAGTGAGAGATATGAGATAGTTTGGTATGAATTCCCAATTTAATACACCGATAAATATATTAACTCATGCATTACTACTATCACATATCAACGTAGTTCAATATGAGTCACGGATAGGACAATTTAATCTTATATGATTGAGACTAAAATAAACTACAAACAATGACCAATGCATAGCTAAGTGTTCCTCTTCTTCTTCTATTTTTTTTTTCCTTTTTTCCTTCCGTCCATATAAACTACACATGTCCTATGTAATTCTGTAAATCAAAATAAAGAATCCTAAGTCGATTTTTCATACTGTCTCCAAACTTAATCTCGTCCTAGATGGTATTAGTTGTTCCCACGCTACCTCAAATTCCCAATAATCCATCCAATTATAGCCATGCTAGCAAACTAGGACTCAACTTTCTAGTTAACATTGTCCATCTCTCGATCTCTCTATACGTAAAACTAATCTTGTATGGTCGGGATAATTTTGGAAGTGTTTAGAATTCCTTTATAACTTACCAACTTAGCTACCAATACCAATTTCGCAAATATAGAGAAGTCTCATCTAACACCAATGGTTTCTTTAGAACCTAGCAATTATTTTAGGGAACTAATCAGAGCAACAAATCCTAAAACAAGCAATTCTGTTTCCCCCAATCCCGACACGTGAGATTCCATAACATATCATGATAACTAGACCAACCACAAAAGATCATTTAAACAACTCCTTTAGTTTATTCATTATAGCCCCAATAGTTTCTCAATAAAGGATATATAAAAGCACATGTTCATCGTAGACATATGAAATAACAACGCTAATTCATTAGGTATGCCTATCTTCCTCATACAAATTAATAAGCTAACAAATATAGAGAAATTCATTGTATCTAAGCTTCCTCTTCATTGCAAAAGAAATTGAACTATCTTACCTGTTAGTACACCATATAGCAACAAGGTCCAGAGTAATATATTATCCTCTTTTCTTTTCTTTTGCAAATAAAATCTAAAACATCACAAAATCCATAGTCCCAATTTCAAAAGTACAAAATCAATAAGCAAGTGCCATTCTTTTACCTAAATTCTATTTCGTAGTGAAATTAATATCACCTTCTTGCTTCTTCTTTTTTAATCTTGTCTAAGAGTTTCTATACCAGATGTTCAATCATGAAGTTGCGGTTGACAGTCGCACTTCAAACTAAATATTCGGATGTAGATCCTCAAAAGTTAAAAAAAAAAGTGTTTCAGTTATGCCATAGTCATTCCCCCTACCAATAAACACTTCACTTAGTATGCACATGTTGGATGCACCACAATTAGAGTTTTACAATTGAACTTAACATAATGAATCAATTCCAATCCAGTTGATCATCACACACTACTCCCTCCTACTTCTATATGAAATATCCTTAAGAGAGAACACACACATGAAAATCAAACAATTAAATATGTCAAATAATCTGTTCACAAGTTGAATTAAAACAAAGACACATTCAAGGAAAAAGCTCATTTCTACCTAGCAGGTAGCAAAATAAATAAAGCATGCATACATGCCCTTGAGTTAATCACATACACGTCTCTTAAAATTAAGATACTAGTTTAATCTCACATATATCTGTACTTATCTCATAGAACTAGAACCATTTTCCAAAATTATACCATAAGCTAATTGTAATATGTGCTCTTCTCACCACACCACCAATACTAAGAGAGAGAATACAACGTTTACATTTATGTATTTAAACCAATGCTTTAGCACTTCTAGTTATAACCATTTACTCTTAAAATATGCCACCACTCATAAAAAATTTATAGGTACAACTAAACACAAAGCATGCGATTCTCCAATTACATGTATTCATCCTACAGCTCTGGGGTAAGTGCAAGTGTGGTCGTAAATAATGCTCTAACCAAAATAAATTACTCATTCAACTATCCACAAAATCATCCATGCGACATATTGAACAACTCTTTACTACATTTCGGCTACGAACTTCAATAAATTCCTATGAATCTCAAAGAACCTCTCCTGAACGATGTGGAACTCCACACTTCCGGTCGGGACCTTTCTATGATACCAAAAAACTCTTTCACGCCCCAAGCCCGTCCCTAAAGGTCATACGCGTAACAAAGTGTTGGTCACCAAGGCCAAAACATAACAAACATTCACCCAAAAGTGATAGTCAAGAAGGGACACCATAACTAGCAGCGGAAACATAACATGTATTATACATTCCAAAAGGGGCACAAGTGCCAACCCTAAATCCCAACATAAAGTATCCGACAGAGCTTGTACTTATATTACAAAGATACAAACTACACCAAATATTTACAAGTTTGGTAGTTCCCAAGTACATGCTTACAAAGCCACAAATATGCTAGTACAACTCAAAACGAAGACTAGAGCAATACCATATCTACATGAGTCTTTTACCACCAAGCACGCTCACCAAAAAAAAATACTATGAACACCCGACTATTCTTCGTCGCCTAAAAGGTGGAAAAATATCATAAGCTAAAACTTATCCACAAAATCATCCATGTGACAAATTGAACAACTCTTTACTACGTTTATGCTACGAACTTCAATAAATTCCTATGAATCTCAAGAACCTCTCGTGAACGATGTGGAACTCCACACTTCCGGTCGTGACCTTTCTATGATACCAAAAAACTCTTTCACCCCCCAAGCCATCCCTGAAGGTCATACGCGTAACAAAGTGTTGGTGACACAGTTGCCAAGGCCAAAAACATAACAAAAATTTACTCAAAAGTGATAATTAAGAAGGGACACCACAACTAGCAGCAGAAACATAACATGTATTATACATCCAAAAAGGGGCACAAGTGCCTACCCTAAATCCCAACATAAAGTACCCAACAGAGCTTGTGCTTATATTACAAAGATACAAACCACACCAAATATTTACAAGTTTGGTGGCTCCCAAGTACATGCTTATAAAGTCCACAAATATGCTAGTACAACCCAAAACGAAGACTAGGGCAATACCATATCTACATGAGTCTTTTACCACCAAGCACGCTCACACATAAAAAAAAACCCGACTACTCTTCGTCGCCTGAAAGGTGGAAAAACATCATAAGCTAAAACTCGTATAAGAAACCGATATATATTTTACACGCTTTTCATGGATATATTTTGGATAACACATTAATTAAGCAAAGCACAAATTCATATCGAAAGGATTCATGTCTTTCCAAATCCAATTTATAAAGCACATCCCAGTAACAAATCATATCATACCACCAGGCATCCTTGGTGTGGATAGGCTTAGACGTCTATGTGTATCCAGTGTCAAACATATCAATCTTGCTAGCCTTTTAGCATTGTCCCCTAGCAACCTAGGACATCAGGGATGTCATTAATAGATACAAAAAATAGCCACATTTCATTTAATATCCATGGAGTAAGATTCATTAAGCAAAACAAGTAAATTAAAGGAACATTTGCACAAAAGTACAAAATTACGCATTAACCCATGTAAATTATGTATCGATTACTCACCTCGGTTCTCGTGCAAACCCAGACCTCCTATATTAATAAAATATAATGAATACATGATTAAGACATGCCAAACAAGAGTAAACATGCCTAAGATGAAGTCCTAGAAGTATGCAAGATCAAGAGTGAAGTTTGAAAAAAGTTGCTGAAAATACCCTATTGCTTCTGGAATTGAAAAACCCCAATTTCGGAACTTAAAAGTCAGAATGCTGGTTTTTGGATTTTCAAAGGGCTCAGTTCCGGAATCACTAAAAACCAAGCTCCGAAACTACCTGGGAAAATTTGAAAAATGCGAGTTCGAACTCCATTCGATTCCAACCTTCAAACTTCAATCAAACCCACTCCAAATACAACCAAAACCCAAGGAAATCAAGCTCAAATATCTATATTGCATACACCTTTCTAGATATGAAGAAATCATAGCTCTAAACAAGATCGAAACATCCTAAATTATGGGTTCAAGGTCTAGGGTTCTTAAGTTCACCAAGAACTCAACTCAAGGCCTTCGTCTATGAATTTATTTGGTGAAAACTCATATCAAAGTACATGGAAATATGGGATTAAACACTAGAAAGATCAAAATTACCTAAAGCTTCTTCAATCGAACCCCAAACAAGGTTTCTCCTTCTCTTCCTTTCTTCCTCTTCTTCCCACGTCTCTCTCTCTCTCTCTCTCTCTCTCTCTCTCTCTCTCTCTCTCGTGAAACACCAGAGGGGGATAAGAAATATCCCCCTTAAGCTTTATTATTAGCCTTATAAGAGAAAATGATCAACCAAGGCCTTGTAGCCTAGCGGTTACCAGGATTTGAGCCTCGGCAGAGGCGTTTGAGGTTTAGAGCTATGTATAGCTTGTAGACCTCCTATGGACTAACTCAATAACTCTCCCCCCCCCCCGAATGGCAGAAAAAAAAAAGAAAGAGAGAAAATGATCATGTGTGGATGAGTCTTCCCGATTTATGTGCCAACAAATAATTTAAATCCATATATGCACATAAAACACTCAATTAACACATAATGAAATTAAAATCATAAAATTAAGGTCTAGGGTACTATACCCACGTCCAATACCGGGTCCAATTAGAGTATAATTAACATACTTCGAATAATGTTACTTCAAAAAGTAGACTTCTAGCAAATATTAACAAAATAGATTTTTTCGTACTGTATTTATATGGCCAAGTGACTTCCACACCCCTTTTTTTTTTTTTTTTTTATAAACCATCATTTTTTTTTGTCTTTTTAGTGCTAAAAGTAAAAGTTTCACTAAAAGACAAAAAAAAATTAATGGTTCATCAAAACAAAAGGTGTGAAATCGTTTCCCAATTTATATGTTACCTAATGTGATTGGTAACATGATCCTAACACATAAATTGTGAGGCCATCTTTGAATTTGACCGTGACAAAACCACACTTATCATATCCGAGTATCTATTATAAAGTGCACAAATACAGATTTGGTTTTCAAATGAAACAATAAATAAATAGATTTGGGGTTTGATGTCTTCCTTAATTAGGAACCCTGTTATATCTCTAAAATACTACTCCTAGAAAATATCTCAAGCTCAAAAATTATATTTGAATCGTTCATGTTTTAAAGCTTAACACGTGGAATATTCATAAAATAAATCAAGTCAATCCAATACCAGTAGGTTGGTAACTACGTGATCAAACAAAATTAATTTTAGAAGCCAATCCTATCCTAAAGTCTTTCTTGCCATTCATTCCCTTGAGAATAATGCAATTTGGTCACTGACTCACTGAGTTACAATATTGGATCAATTTGATCTTTTTTTTTTTTTTTTTGATCAGCAAAAAAACTATATATAGATAGATAGAAGCAAAACAAAAGGAAAACGACGCCACAACCAAGCACAAAGCAAGGCAAAGGCGGAGCAAACACCTCCAGCGAAGAGCTGAAAGGAAAACAACAAAAGGGGGAAAGACAAAACCAAAACCCAAAAACAACCCAAGAAAGAAAGAACCAAAACCTTTCCCCAAAAGAAAGAAACCGCCTAAAAACAAAAGAAAAAGAAACTCTAACACAACAGCACATGAGGATCAAGATCAGCCGAAAACTATTGCACCAATTGCACCAATCTTTGAATAACCGCCTCATCGCTCTCGAGATGAACAACTCCCAACCTTTTGCTATTGATCAAAGCTACTTCCATCTGACTTCTAATATTCAAATTCCTTCTTTCAATATCCTCTGAGTTAATTGAACCTGACTGATCACTAGCTTCAGCCTCCTGATGATCGCCAAGACCAAGACCATCTGGATCGTATTCTTGGGACTCAAGGAGCTCTCTAACTTCTCTTCTCCTTTAAAATCTTTTTTCCTTAGCCGTAAGAGTTTCTGATATTACACCTGTGCTAGCGTTGTCGATGAGGGCAGTAACCAGAACACCCTCCGCAACCTTAGCATGATCGATCTCTTGGTTCATGGACCCCAAAACTAGAGTATCCCCACGTGAGACTCTTGGATTTTTAGTCCTCTCAATACCCACTGCCTTATCAACTAAATTGAGATCTACTATTAATTGAAAGCCGTCTGCCACATCCGTATCCTTGTCATTTAAAAAACCTACCTCTGATAGATTAAAAAAGCCGTCAACAAACTCCACTACATCCGTAACATGGCCATGAACCTCTGTGTTGACACCCGGGAACGAAGATGAAACCTCTGCACCAAATTCGCTATCCTCCACGTCCAAGTTGGAATCCCGAACAAATGAATCAAGATCATCCCCCTTAGGATTCACAACCGGACTTTTGGCATCCCCCACATTAGCCTTATCGCAAACAACTTCGATATTATCATCAAGATCACTTGGACCCAATTCAAGAAAACCTTTTTGAACCGTATGCGTTGTATCCAGTCTTGTATCATCTTTAGCTGTGTTATTGGGTTGCTCCTCATCCAGGCTCGAATCATTGTTAACAGCTAAGACCGACCTAGGGGAGCACGGAGTATCCGTCTTAGTACATTCATGATTACGAAACTCTTAAATCCTTACCTTATCATTCCTTGCACATCCAACTGAATCCATTCATCTATAAGCTCCTGCTTCTCAGTAGAAGTCAAGACTTTTCCATCAGCAAAAGATGAAAAACCTGAAGTAGTATCATCAGTAGCAAGGAAAGAGCCCCAAATTTCTCCTATCTTTCTAAACGTAGAAGGACTCCAAGCGTTGAGGGGGACTCCGGAGCATTTAAGCCAAATAATTCTTTCCATACTCGCAGCTTCACCATTCCACTTTTGGCGTCAGAGAACCAATAAGCAATCCATTTCTCAAGCAAGAACTTTTCCAGCGTTTCCGAGTCAAGAAAGGTAAGCACTAAAGATCTGCCCCCAAGCTTCTAATCTTTATATCACTAGTAAAATTTTCCAATCGTAAAACCTCATATAACTCCTCAATCGCAATGATCTTATTCAGCTTGACCACAACACTTCTAGAAAGCCACTCAAAACCCGTAGGCGAGATTTTTAAGGTTTTGACATCCTCATGATCCTTCTCCATCTTCCCACTAAACTCCCCCTTTAGCACCTGGGCAAAAGATCTTAAACCAGAAGCAGAATTGGAATTTGTAATACGATGGCCCACGGCACCATTGAGGATATTCTCACCAAGAAGAGGACCTTCAATGTCAAGCTCACTGTGATGATATGCTCCTGCCCCAGTATTTTTGTATAACCCCAATCTAACTCCTGAAGAAGACCTAAGATGATTTTGATCAAAACTTGCAAGCTTCACAAACAATTTTTTATCCTCACACCATAAGCCATTAGCTTTTTCTATAGCAACATCAGCCGAGACAGAGCAACTATACCTAACAAAACCAAATTTTCTTCCTGAAATCTTGCTTCGTTTCCCTGGTATGAAGGCGTCCTTCACAACCCCGTAGTTATTGAAGGTCTTCTTGAACCAGGATAAACTCACATCCTCCGGTAAATTGTCCACAAAAAGTGTGAACAGCCCTTCTCTAGACATGGCCTCACCGAAACACCATACAAAAACCAGATACAGAGCAGCAGCGACCCAAGCAAAAACAAGAAGCCAAAGGATGTCTATAGCTAAGACGAAAACATAGACGAAGAGTAGAGCAAACAACCGCACAGTGTAAACGAAACTCCAACAGAAAGCAATACCTTTGCCTCAGACGAAAATCAAGATCAGGAGACCCGATTGATGCCGGAAAGGGACCGAGCAGCGACGAAAACCCCAGAAGTCAGTGGTCAAGATCGTATTCCCCAAAATCCCGGAAGCCCAAGCATCGGATGCGTCCAGAGACAGATGCTATGTAATATCGACGTAAGCCAAGCAAAGAGGAGGACGAGGGCGAAGAGATAGGGAGGGGCAGGGGAAAATGGGGTGGGCCACCGCCGGAGAAACGACGTCGAGAGGGCGGCTAGGCTTCTATGGGCGGCGACGAGAAGGGGAAAGGTCTCTCTGGTCTCAATATCTTTTGCCAAGATGTTTTATTCGTCACTTTATAATATGATCGATTCGAATCATAATTATATAGGAGTCTCATATATCGAAGTCAAAATGGAATTCGTTTCGCACTCACATCTGCCAAACCCCTGGCTCCGGCTAATACAATCACACTAATGATAAATAATTTTTCTGTCAAAATCATTTTTGTTCGTACCAAAACTTACGGTGCATAAAATAGTCATACAATGCATAGATACAAGTCATTTATGCACTAAAATTTTGATTGGCGTTATCATTTCCCATAAAACTTTCGTTATAGCTAATTTATTACAGACTGAGTTTCCACTACGATATTTCCATTGTTTTCAGTATTTGTAAACTACAATTTACCAAATCACTTAATTTATATGTGAAATATGACTTGTTAATTTAACAACTTATAATCCAAAAGTACCCGAAGTACAAACAAATAAAAAATACTGCACTTGAAATTCTGCCTTTGACTGCCACAATAAAGTAACCCCCACTTGTCACACATTTCTCATCCTTCTGATTTCTATACACCGCACAGAAAAACTGTAAAAATCGGGGGCATTCACAAAAACTACCCACTTTTAACTTAGGTACTTTTTATCTTCTCTTTACAAGCAGTGGTCTCTGTCTCTGAAGCTTTTACTCTTGTCTTTACTCACCTTGTTCCATCTCTTCATACATATTTTTGTTGGTTGTTGCCTGCTTCTGGAATGGTAGGTGGCCTTCAGTAATTTTTGCTTTGTAATTGTAACCCTCTCTCTCTCTCTCTCTCATTTTCTTTTCCCCCCTCAGTTTCTGGCGGATAAGTCGGTGGCTCCTTTGCTTATCCGAAAGGTAAAGGTCGAGCTTTTTGAGCTTCTATTGGGCTTTGGTAACTCGTATGTCTCATTCCTTTTCCGTTCTCATGTAAGTATGTTTGTTACATCATACTGTAATTTTCCATAAACACCTTTGTATGGGTGTTTGATTTATCAATCGGAATATTGCGTTTTGCATCTGGGTTTTTGTCAATTTTACTGATTTCCCCCTCCTACTCTGCATCTGATTCCATCCAATTTTCTCACTTATTGGACTTTACATCTTCTGCTGAACTTTGTTCTTCATTCCGATTGATTTCTTACCCCTTTGGCTCACATCTGTTTGCTTGATTTGGTAAAGATGCCTCATTTATTTCTCGTCATTGGCTCAATCAATTACTAATAGAAAACGTAATTTTTGGGGGGGGATTTTAAATTCCCAAAATTGATAAAAATCTGGACCTTATTTGTCCGTATTACAGTTGTGATTTCCTCATTTTTTTTTTTATGGATCTGGTACTTCCATCTCTTTCAATCTCCAATTTCTTATCCACGAACTCGATCTGATTTGTATATTTATAAAAAAAAATTAAAAAAACAAAAGGCCCAAACAAAAAATTACATTTTTCCTCATGCCCCTTGTGTTTTTCTGTATTTTGTTCGATATTGGGGGAATCTTGATATTCACACCCCCAAAAAAATGATTAAAATAGACTAATCTGTGAAACCTGAAACTAATTTCTTTTTTTTTCCTGAAAATTTTATGTGAAGTTCTAGATGGAAGAAGGGGCTGATTTTCGGCGTTGGGACGAGCTAATACCCGATGCACTCGGGTTAATTTTCCGGAACCTATCTCTCCAGGAGAAACTAGCAGTGGTACCAAGGGTATGTAAATCATGGGGCAAAGTGGTCACAGGGCCTTATTGCTGGCAAGAGATTGACATTGAGGAATGGAGCGATCTGGCCGAGCCCGATTCCATCGATCGGTTGCTTAGGTTGCTGATCGTGCGAAGCTCCGGGTCTGTTCGGAAACTCTGTGTTTCTGAACTCCAGAATGACCTCATTTTCTCCTTCATTGCAGAGCAGTAAGTAGAATTGCAATATTTCGTAATTTCGCATTTTTATTGCTTAGCTGTAATGTCATTATTGAAGTGTTGGCTTTAGGGAAGTGTTGGGTTTGGGGATATAGGATTATGGGAAGGAATCTAATGGTTATTCAATTAGAATTCCAGCCATTCACGGTAATGTGCGTTCCGATGATTTTTAGCAAAGCAAACGTTGGAATGGGCATTGGAAGTGATGATCATTCTATTTCAGTGAAGCAAAAGCTGGGTTAGTTACTGATTCAGACAGGACTAAGATGGGAACCTAATAGTCTAATTCGATACTCAATCCGTTCTTGAAGACATCCATAAGAGGAAACCATTAATCAAATTTCGGTTCTTAGGCGGGTGGTTGTGAGGGGTGTAATTGAGCTGATCCATGAATGTATGATCAACTGATTCAGACTAGGTTCCTAGTAAACCATTAGCCCATTGCTGTTTATTTGGTGCTAAACTGCTAATTCTTTGTTAGGTTGGATTGACAAAACAATCAGCTATTTTAAATGGGTTCTTCAAAATGTTTCCGCGTATCCAAACCTGAAGTCATTACTTTTGTAAGGAAGGCTTTGTGTTTGACATGCATTCTACCCGGTATTCCTAAGAACTTAAGCTTATATTGTAAACTATCATATAAAGTGCCAAGCCACCAATGCATCCTTGTAAACACCAAGCTTTGTGCCTCGTAAACACCACTTGCAAATTGAAAGAAGGATACAGAGGAATATGAACATTTTGACGTGTCTCCATCCTTTTAGAAAAAAGAATTAGGTAAGATGTTTGGACACGTGTCCAGGGCGTGGAATATTATGGGGTCAACCTTATACCATCTTGATGGTACTTTGGTCTTGTAGAGAATCTAATCATATATTGTTCGGTTCTAAGCAAAAACGGCCAAAAGATATGTTTGTTTCCATCGGAATGGCCAAAACATATGTTTGTTTCCATCGGAACGGCCAAAACATGTTGTTTTAGGAAACCGAAACCCCAAGAGTAGTGGAATAACAAAATTTGAGTGTTTCCAATGAAAGACATCAGAATATTGTGTAAAACACATCAGTAAAAAAACGCAAAGCATTAGCAAAACCAAAGTTGTTAACATGTTATTGGAATTTACTTGACATCACTTGACTACTAACGGTTTATAAGGAAGTTTATGTTTTGATATTATAATGGTTTTTTTAACGAAATAAGTGAATCGATCTATTAGCATAAATATGCTTGATCAATTAGTAGACTTTTATGCTCTCAGATAGGTTTTAGTCCACGTTTCTACATATTTCTTGTATGCCTCAATTTATATTTGTCTCTTTTGAAATGTTTCCGAATATGAATTCCTGATCCTGGGTTCTAAGTGATGCTTTAGTTTTGTATTGTTTTCGGTTTTTCTAGTGCCAGTTCCCTTCAGACATTACGACTGCCCAGAAGCAACATGAGTGACGTAATTGTGGAACAGTTTGCTGGGAGGCTGTCAACCATCACCTTCCTAGACTTGAGTTACTGCGGCAAAATCGGCGCTCGTGCTTTAGAGGCCATGGGAAAGCACTGCAAATCTCTGACTGGGCTCCGCCGGAACATGCACCCCATAGACATGGACGCAAAGCTTTCACAGGAGGACGAGGCTCATTCCATTGCTACCACAATGCCAAAGCTCAAACAGCTCGAGATAGCGTACCTTCTGATTGAGACTGAAAGTGTTATGGAAATCATATCCAAGTGTCCTGAGCTCGATCTTCTGGATTTGAGAGGGTGTTGGAATGTGAAACTTGACGAGAAACATTTAAAAGAAAAGTTTCCGAAGTTGAAGGTTTTAGGACCTCATATTGTGGACAATTATGAGAGGAACGGCTGGGAAGTTTGCTCAGATTTCTCTGATTCATTTTATGATAGTGACAGTTTCGAAGGAATGTGGGATGATGAGGAAAGTCTGGAATTGAGGTTTTATGAAGGGTTTGATGAGGATTCTGTGTATGATTGGCCCCCATCTCCTTAGGCTTTTGGTTTCTCCCTTGTGAAATTTGTTTTCTTTTTCTGTTGCTGTTTCTTTGTTGCTTTTTTTGCTTTGGGACTTCTTTGTGTTATATGGTTGTATATGTTTCAATCCAATGAAACCTGTTGGTCTTTATCTTTCACTGCCAAGAGTCATTGTTTCTTCTTGTGGCATGGCTTTGATTTACCTACTTCCCCTCTCAGAGGACAATACACTTTTTGTCCAAAAATCAGATGGATTGTTTCATACGTAGAATATGGAACCGTCCTCAGGATGTGGAGTATTTTGTTTTTTTGAATTTCTCAGACAAGAAGTGTCAAGAGCGTTGGTCGAGTCTTGATGAGCAGATAGTGGGGATGTATTAAGAAGCACGGATGAGAACATGGGGATTACGTTAGAGTTTCAAGAGCGTGTCGATCAAGTCTTAATGAGCACAGATAGCTCGGGATGTATTATAAGAAGCACGGATGTGAACATGGGGATTCCCTAAACTTTTACTTTAGGAAAATATTACTCCCTCCGTCCCAATTTGCTTGCCCCTTTTGGGGAAATGTGTTTTTAAGGAGTGAAAATTTTGTATTGTTTTTTCTATTTTGCTACTGAGTCTAGTCAATATTACTATGACCAATTTTGTGAGGCTAATTATTTATCTGAAACTCAAAACATATACAATATGGATCTTGTTTGATAGATATCAATTAGTTTTATGATACAAAATTTTCAAAATCATAAGAACCGTCATAAAATAAAAGATAAAGGACAAGCCAATTAAGATGGAAAAAGTACTTTTTAAGGGTAAAATTGGAAAGTGGTCCTGTTTTGATGGATGTTTTTAGAAATGGGACAAACATTTTGGGACATCCCAAAATAGAAAGAAGGACCAACAATTTGGGACAAAAAGAGTAATATTTTAAGACATTCTAAAACGGAATAGAGGACTAGAAAAAGTAAAATATCCAGTGGCCTAATAGTTTCGGTTGGATATGTCATGTCCACTTCTTTTAAATGTCCGTGCTTTTGAGGATATACAATATTACTCCCACCGTCCAGATTTGTTGGTCTATTTTGGGGATTTCAATTTTTTTTTCATTATTTTTATTTCATCACTTTTTATGTACTTTCTTCATACTTTACCTTCTAACTTTTACAAATGGACAAATATTTTTGGATTTGAAAAAATATGTTTCTGGACCAATAAATCCGGACGAAAAGAGTACATTACAGGTAACACATTGGCTCTTTATCTAACCTCAAAATTTGAATCCTTTAATGGTCGATTTTATTTTCCAAGACAGGAGGGGAAAAGGTTGACATTATTCATGTTCCCATTTGAATGGATCAGTGCTGATCGATCAAGTAGTGCCAGCTGCATTGCCGACAAAGTTAAAACTATGTGAAATCATGATTAAAGTTGGGTACAGATTTGGCCTCCTAAAGGTATCCTTCAAGCCACCATAAAAGTACTCACAGATTTTATTAGCTTTCGGGTTAAAAAGCACAAATGCTCTCTTTATTTGGTAAAAAATGAAAGTTCAAAGCAAAGAAAGCAATAAAATGATTTGGAAATTTCAAATGTTATTTGGTATTTTAATACCGAGAACTTAACACTTTCAGTGCTCCTAGAACACAATTACGTAGTGCTTCGGAACACTCTAACATTATACATTCTCGTTGAATACATAACTAAATTTATGAACACTATATAAATGTGTGGTGCAGCTGGTGCTGGACTGATACAGAACACCGAGTGGTTGTAATAAGGACAATTGAAAAATTACTCCTTGTTATTTAGTAGCTTGCCGTGTTGGTTATTGCTGAATTTTTTTTTAATGAAAAGGCAGTGAGTGATCTCTGGCATTGTGCCCCTGAAAAGTTGAGCAGATGGCGTGGGGTGGTTGTGTTTTGTTTACTTTTGTTTCATTCATACAGCCTAATCCTCTCAGGAATGTCTCTTACAAAGACGTGTTTGGTTGTTCCATTATTTTGTTTTTTTCTCATTAAAAGTAAACTTTTGTGGGCATTTTGCTAATTCTAATACTAGGTAGCTGGTAATCACATGATTACAAGTGATTCATATCTTTGGATCTTGTAAATTTTTTTTTTTTTTTTTTTACCATATCAAGACACTCTTGAGATTTGTGTTTTGTCTATTTCACCCAGGAGTGTTGGGATAATATTTAATTTACCATCAAAAGTATGTGTTGCACGTTCTAGAGGAGGGAAATTAATTTACTTCTATTTCTCTTTTATGGGGCGAATGAAATTTACTTTTTTTTTTGTCATTTATTAATCCTAATCTATTCTATCTTAGGGAACTTGGGGAGGGGGATAGATGCTTATGGGATCGAACTCTGCCCATATGCATGGGAATATAAGGGAGGCACCAACTGCACTACACTCCACTCCACTTGCAAATGAAATTTACTTCACCATCCCAAATATGTAAATAATATTTTATGGACTGTTCTCTATTAAAAGCGGAATTAATTGGACTGTTATAGTTGATCAGAACCTAAGATTTTTTCATATGAAATTTGTTTTTCGAAAATTTAAACTGGACTACTGGTTAATATGACACGGGTAGACACTGTCATTGTCTCGTATTTGTTTTCCATATGTTCAAAGGCACAAGTTTTTTCTTCCCCTAAATAATTGTCCTTGCATGCATTCATTTCTGGCAAAGGTTTAAAAATTGATGCAGAATGGCAGATCATCTTGGTTCTCTGAGCACACTAAAAAATACTAATGTCATGATGTCAAACTGTGGTCCCTGGGGAAGTTAAAGTTAAAAACATGGTCCCCTTGTTGTGCGAAAGCATTAAAAAATACAGAAAACATATGCGATTTATGTTGTATAGTTGAACAAACTACAGAAGGGGGAGAGAGAAAGAGAGAGCAATAACATATAACACAGAGATTTTACGTGGTTCAGCAATGAATACCTACTCCATAGACAGTCTGATGATTAAGGGTTTCATTATTCAGAAGAAGTCCAAAGGGTTGCAGATGAGATATTTCAGAACTCCTCTTTTGCCTCTCACGGAAAAGCTGTTGTAAAAGCATTGCAGTACGCAGAATACCTTAAAAACATATTTATATAGGCGAACACGCGCATCTTGAATTGACTCTAGAAAATTGACCTTAGAACCAAAGCCAACCCGGCTCTCAATCACAACCGGGCACCGGCCTAGCTCTTAGGCCACAGCCGGCCCGGCCTTAGGGCTAAGCCGGTCGTGCTCTTAGCGACGAGCCAATTCTACACCCCTCTCTACATCCCCACTCGCTATTATATGGAAATTCCTTTCGATTTTCTTTTTGTGCAAAATCCCAAAAGGTAGTACTTCAGAATCGAGAAAATAATGGGTAAGTTGTAAAGATTGAAAAAGACCCCACCAAAAGAGAGAAAAAGAAATCGTAAAAAGAAGACAAAATGCAAGAGAAAAAGAAAGTGAGTACGACAAAACTAATGCATGCAATTAATGCAAGTTGCAACAGTCTTTAATCCAAGAGTTTGGCACAGGGCTAGTTCATGTAGAGTTTTGTCCCGATTTTAATTGAGTTATCTAATGGTTCCAAAGAAAAAATCATGTTAGCATTCAAAAATTGCAAAAGAAAATTTGAACAAACTCTCGAATGGAATCAAACCACAACCAATCCATTAAACCGGTCCCATTTGATTCGGTTTCCAGTTTTAAATCATCTTAGCATTCAAAAATTGCAAAAAATAAAAATAAAAAGTGAACAACATACCACTAGTTCTTTAAAACAGCTAGCAGCTTTAATTAGTTTTGAAAACTAAATTTGTCCACAAAATTATTGCAACTCATTTATAAAACTACTACCATTAAACCAACTCTCAAATAAATCTAGAAGTCCTACAAAATCACTAAAGAACTAAAACAAAACCTTAAACAAGAAGACACACACACATAAACGGTCCGGTTCGGTTCGAACCACAGTTCCCAATTATGGAACCACAAACTGAACCAAAATACTCGGTTCTCATTTTTGTAGAACCAGAACCAATCCATTAAACCATAAAACCAATCAATATAGATCGGTTCGGTCTGGTCGGTCCAGTTTACCTATTTTTTAAATTTTCTTGGACACCCCTATCAAATTCTATCGATTCCTTTGGGGATAGTTCATATAGAGCTTTTATCCGACTTTCGTTTCATCGAGCACCATTTCTTTTAGATAGAAAGGAGTTCTGACTCTATTGAACCAAGTCATAACCTACGCCTTCTACTGCTGTAGAAAGTTGATTGGACTCCTTGCAAGTGGGCGGTGGAATGGACCCACGTATAGTTCTGAACTCTTAAGTTGGCAGTGACATCTGAGTTATCATACCCACTAGTTGCCCCAAAATTTGAAATGTTTGGCCCAGAGACAACTTTGGGCTAAAGCTCATAAAGTCACCATTTTAGACCTCTAGATTTTGACTGGTTTTATGGGTGTCCAATTGTATAGACCTATAGAGTGATGCTAGTAAAAATTAAGTTAACCTACTTCAAAAATTTAAGGCCCTATTCAAATAAAGCCCAATTAGAAAAGATCCAAGCATGAGACAATTCGGGTTTTTATGTGCAAGTCTCGAAGATTCTTTTTAAGAGAAAGACAACTTTCTAATATTACTAGGAGGGATTTATGTTTGGAGATAAAAGTGCAAAGAGAACTTTCACTAAAAGAACTAAAAAAAGCCTATTGATGTGCTCACTTTACTCGAAGGCAAAGGATAGTTGCTTTTCAAATGCATCGAATGTGTACCGGGTATTATTCACTATTTCAGTTATATTTGGGTCATTACAGGGACCCCAACAGATTTATAATCATAGAAATGAAATCTCAATTATAAACTTAAAATATTCTTCTAGCATGAGTATAATTACATTTCCTTCCTTCCACAAATCATGCCATAATTAATATCATCATTTTAAGTGTTTTCCTTGTTTGAAATAATTAGCCCACAGATTAAGAATTTGTTAACTTAAAAGATTATTTCCAACAATGAAAATTAAATATGACTATAAATTAATTGTTGGCCAATCAATTACAGCCACTTGTTGCTTTCACATTCCTCTTCGCGAAAAATAGTTCTGCAATAATATACTCCCTCCGTCCCTTTTTAAATGTGTACAATGGGAATACGTGCATTTTCAAACACCTAAAAAATGTATTTTTCTATACAATTTTATGTCTTTCTTTACACCAAATTAAAGTGCTCAAAGGTGCAAAAAAAAATTCAAAAATTTTGAGTAGAAATACATTTTTTTACGTCCTAAAAGATACACGTTTCCCAAAGCACACATTTAAAAAGGGACAGAGGGAGTATAAGATTTCAATTACACTTGCCTTAGGGAAAGAATCTTTTCGGAGTTGAAATTGGTAAAAATATGTGGTCAAGAAACTTGATTATGTAGGTTTTTTTCGTCATTCGTTATTCCTACTCTATTACATGGGGGGAGGGGGAGGGGGACTCGATCCCAAGATGTAGTGTGGGGCATCCAAGAGGGCATCCAAGAGCTCTATCGCATAAGCTAGTCACCACTTGCTTGATTACGTACGTTTACTTAGTACATTTGCAGCTAAAAAATGCAAAACGGGCAAATGTATAAATTGTAATTTTTGAGATATTGTAATGGTAATTGCGGACTTGGGGTCCCTACAGTGACCTAAGTCACTACACCCATGTAGTGACCTCAATTATGGGCCCTCTAAAATCTTCATTTGGGATCTAAATCGTTCATTTTTTCATGAATGTTGAGCACATTAGGGTTACAAAAAATTATAATCGGAGATTGGTAGATACACAATTTAGACATTTGCCTTACAGTTTATTCTCTAATTGATATTGGCTATCTATTTTCGTAAAATAAATGGTATCCGACTATATGAGTTATAACTATCAATATTCAATTAATTTGATTTACTCCCCTTTCCCGATAAATTGAACGATTCCAATCCAAATACAGATTATTGAGGTCGCACAATTGAGGTCACTACTAGGGTGTAGTGACTCGGGTCACTACATGACCCATATCCGAAGCTCTCAAATGCTTGTAATGACTTTGTTATGGAGGTTTCTTTTCCCACAACTATAACTAGCGATTCAAAGTAGGAGTTATATTGAGGCCCTATTTGAAAAGCTTGCTTTAGGTCCCGTAAATCTCAGAGTCGTGCCCTGTCGTTATTCGTCCTAGCCTGCACATCGTTTAATTGGATTGAACTTTCTAATTGGGCTTCTATTCGTTGTTGATCCATTTCCGTATAGTCCAATATCGTCCACCATGCTGATTGACCAACAAAAATATACAAGCACTGCAGGTGAGAGCCCGGGAGCGAGGCATAGAGCGAGTTACATGAATGATTGTAGAGGGAACCGAATCCAAAGTTTGCCCTCTGGTTTATGTGTTTAAATTTTTTACGTGAATGATTGTCGACTTCATTCAAGAGTAAATATCCAATGTAGGGCTTGATAGAATAGATCTGGCCCAAACCAGTACGGCAGTACACAATATTCCTTAAGACACAACTCTACTGTAAGCAGAGGATTGGGCTGGGGTCATCTTATTCGAACCTTCATTATTGGGCAGCTCAACTTACTGAAATTCTGGTTGGATTTAGCCCCAACACCAGTAAATTGTAATGCCTGAATGTATGTTAGCAATGTTATACACCATGGGCAGAACATAGAACTATAGACACTATAGAACTACAGATCCAAGGGTTTTTTTTTTTTTTTAAATCTGTAAATGTCCAAGGCTTGAATATCAAAAGGTGGACCTATAGTAAAATCTCACTTATACCAGGACTCCCATTAATAACTTAATATTAGTGTTGGTAACGGGGCAGATCGGGATCGAATAATACTATCTCCATCCAAAATCTCGATGAAGATTTGCTTTCGTCCTCCATCCCCGCCCCAAATGGGAAACGGGGAATGGGGATCCCCGCGGAAATTTGATGTTAGTATATGTACAATTGGAGATAGAAGACTGCAAGTACCCGTGGAGTCCATTTGATTACGGTGAAAATGGTAGAAAATACAAGAAAAAGAGAGAATGAAACTTTGCTTGCTTTCGATTAGTGTAAAACTAATAGAAAATGCACAAAAGTAAATTTTCTTGTAAGACTCTCTTCTTCTTTTTTTTCATAATGGTAGGATAATATAAGCATGAATAACATCAAACTGGAAACAAAGCTCACAATCACTATAAGTCCAACTCTACTAAAGCCCCATTAAGGGGAGAAATGTCCAACAAACTGGAAATAAAGTCCATAATCACTATTAACCCAGCTCAACTAAAAATCCCATTAAGGGGAGAAATAACCAACAAATATAAGGTGAATAACACAAATGTAGGTAGGGAGATTCGAACACTCGACGTTCTAGAAAGATACAGGAGTCTTGACTAATTGAGCTAGTCTCAATTGATTTTGTAAGACTCATTTAATCATGTTACACATGTAGCTTTCATTTTGTTACTAAAAACTATGTGTGGAGCTATACTTGTACTTGGTCAAGTGGGAGTTCACTTAGGTTTGTACCAACTCTGTAACGACCCGATTTTTCGCCTAAATTTTCTTGAATAAAATTACTTAATTAAGAATTTTGATCTTTAATATTTTGATTAGTTCACCAAACCCTAATATTTTTCCTAAAATCCTAATTATACTCTGACCAAACCCTAACCCTAAAGCTCTTCTCTCTCCTCCATCACCACCTTATCTTCTTCCACCCATCACTTTCTACAATTCCCATCAATCTATCACCACCCTTATCCCTCCATCCATATCCCAGAAATTCAGCTGTCATTGCCACCCTATCTCTGCCCCCATCAACTCACACCACCCATCATCTCCTCTCCCTTATCCACTCTTCCACACTCCTCCCTTCACTTATATCATCCAAATTTCGTCCTCATACTAGCTACCACTGAGCAAAGAGTCAAAATTAAATTTAAAGAGTGGATGTGACAATAAAATGGATGGATCCCTCCAAACAGTATAACTTTTTGAGGAAAAGATGGCATAAATTACAAAATCTCCCCTTGATATGTCACTTCCACTCTTCATTTTAAAGAAAATGACATGTGTTGGAGTTGCTCTGATACGTACAATAAGAAGGAGAGAGAGAGAAGCTCAATTGGCAATGAAAGTTTAGAGAGAGAAATAAAATTGGGTTCTTCCCTATACTACACATACCTCCAATTTCGGTTGCCCAACTTCTTAGGAGTCCTCAAGCTACCACAACCACCCCTCAATTGCCATTCAAACAACCCCGAGGCCCACCATCAACTTCATCTTCTCTAACCTCCATTTTCCCTCCAAATTTTTCGAGACCCCTTAATTCTAAGTATACTTAGTCATAAAGTAGTTTATTTGATGTTTTAGGGCCTTAGTATGCGGCCCCATTGACAGAAAACATGTTTTTCGGCCAAAACTATATCTCCTAGCACTTGTCGTCCGGTCCAGCGAGTTGGTCGTCTGGACTCGCAAGGCTGCAACTTCACAGTTTAAGATTTATTACACTTAGGCCCTTGTTACTTGTTTTATCTATGATTTTGACCCTAAAATATTATTTTAATTGATTATTTAACCCCATTACTTCTGAGATCAATTCTTAACATGCTAAATGTATTGTAGGACCATTTTTCCCTTGTAAAATGGAGTACTTCATTATTGTTATTTGAATTGATGACGTGAATGAACCTTTTTTGAATTGATGGTGTAAATTCAATTCAAATCTTACCCTAAAGCCCCGATTGGATGAAGTATTATTTTCAGGGGAATAAGTTATGGAGGGGATAAGATAAGAGGGGGTATTATTTTTGGAGGGTTGGCCCACATTGTTGTGATGTTTATGGAAGGGGGATAAAAAAGTAAATGGTTTGGATGAAGGATTAAACAGAGGGATAACTTTTCACTTGGTTTGGATGTTTTATAAATAAGAGGGGGTGGATGATGGAAAAAGATATCAAATGACTCTTTTGCCCTTTGTTATTTTTTTATTAAATGTCTGTGTTAAAAATGAAATACTCCAATAAATATGTTACTTGGTGGAATAATTAGTAAATAGTTGGAGGGGGCTACTGCAATTTCCACCCATATGTTGCATTCCCCAGATAATGCAGTTGCTCTGGTTCATTTTTTCCCACCGTCAGACTCTCTCTCCTCTCTTTCTCCCAACTCCAAACCCAATTTCATGCTTCAAACCCAAAAATCGAAGGTTATAACATGGGATTCGATCTAAGAGCCAGAAGGGAAGGTTGTTCTACTCGGCAAGAGCTTCAAATCCATCCGAACAAAATCAAAATCGGAGCAACCATCGGAGCTTCAATGAAGATGAGCACGAAGACACACTGATGACCAAGATCGACGGTCTGTGATTTTTTTTTTCGACAATTTTTTTTTTTATTTACCAGAGAATGTAATTGCTCTGTTCTTTTTTTTTTGCTTTGCTATACAAAAACTTGCTGTTTTTTTGTTGATGATATTTTTTGCTGCTATACACTGAAAATTGTAGCCAGAAACTTCTTGTTTTTTTGATGATATTTTTTTTTTGTTCTTTTTTTTTATTTCTATACACTGAAACTTGTAGCCAAATTGATCATTTATTTTATTTTTTTATTTCTATACACTGAAATTTGTAGCAAGAAACTTGTGGGTGGCGGTTGGAGGAGAGAGATAAGGAAGGGTAAAGTCGACAAAAAGCCTCCCCTCTAAAGCCGGATAATTTTTGGGAAGGTCTAGGGGTGCCCAAAAATTATCTAGGGCAAGATCCTTGCTAGGGGATAACCGAAGAGGGGGTGAAGAGTTATGCAGTTGGTTTAAGGTTTTGCCAACAGGGGGATTAACAGTGGGGCCCAGGGTTTTGTGGGGTGAAAAGTTATCAGGGACACATATCCCCCATCCAAACATGTCCTAAACGGTTTGGTTGAACCGTGAACGGTTCAAATTGTTTTTCGATTGAACCGCCTGTTTTGACCAGTTCTCATTATCTAAACCGATTTTCAAATATAATTGTTTTCTGGGATATTCGAACCGGAGCTTCGATCGGCAAACAGTTTGACCATTGAACCTGCCAGTTCGATCCAATTTTTAAAACATAAGTTGTCCCTAGGAGATCACACATACCCGCTAGCCGCCCAACCCAGCTCGATTTTTTTAGGGTTTGGAATATTTATTTATGCTCAACAAATTGGGTTAAGTTAAGTTTTTAAGCCCATTTAGGAAAATGGGTTGGGGCTTGGGAATATCTCTTAAAATCAAGCCCGGCCTGACCCGACTCGTATAAAATAATGATATCTTCATATATATTTATACTCCTATCTGAACAACATTAAGAAGTACAAAAAAACAGAAGAAAAAACCCACTATCACACTTCTATAAACACATACCTTTTTTTCAAAAGCATAGTTATACATATATTCATTGGTTTTTGAAAAACTATTATTATAATGGTTGTAAACTCTAATTTATAATGTGGGGATGATTAATTTATTCTAGAGTACGATAATTTAGAGAAATAAATAGGCTAGCTGGACGAGCTTGAAAAATGAAATTTTAAGACGGGTTGGGTTGGACAATATTAGATGAAGCCGGATTATTAATGGACCGAATTTGGGCATGCACAAGCCTCATTATTATCTAATATAAGCCCGGTCCGAATCTAGCCCGACTCGATGTATGTGCACCTCTAGTTGTCCCTAAGACCTTGTTTATAAAGAAAGTAAACAAAATCAAGCCCGGCCTGACCCGGCTTTCGTGTAAAATAATGGTAATGATCTTCATATATGGCTCCTATCTAAATAACATTAAATAACATTAAGAAGTAAAAAAAAACACTATCACACTTCTATATACACAATACCTTCTTTTTTTAAAGCATAGCTATACATATATTCATTGGTTTTTGAAAAACTATTATTATAATGGTCGTAAACACTAATTTATAATAATGGGGATGATTAATTTATTCTAGAGTACGATAATTTAGAAAAATAAATAGGTTAGTTGGACGGGCTTGAAAAATGAAATTTTAAGAGAGGCCGGGTTGGACAATATTAGATGAATCCCGATTATCAATCGACCGAACTTGGGCATGCACAAGCCTCATTATTATCTAGTACTAGTATAAGCCCGGTCCAAATCTAGTCTGACTCGATGTATGTGCACCCCTAGTTGTCCCTAAGACCCTTGTTTATAAAATAAAATTAAAAAAAGTAAGCAAATACTCCAAAAGATAATTATAATTTCCACACTCCATTTTTTCATAATTGCACTCCTTTGTCATCTTAGAATGTGCATTTACAATATTGCTCTTCCAAGTGTTAAGACAATTCATTCATGAGAGGCTAAAGATGTAAATTTACATGTGATAAAACAAAAAGTGGAGTATAATTATAAAATAGGGAGTATGAAAAGGAATAATTAGTCAAAAATGCTATATTTTTTTCCCTTTTTAAGAGAAGGACACGAGTATTTTGCAATAAATTAGAAGGACAGGGTTAACGCGAAATGATGAAAACACCCTTTGCCCTTATAAGCCTGTATACGAGAACATTCGCTGAAGGACGAAGAACTTCGCTGAAGGATGAAATGATTTACGGTTTCCTGATCGTCATTCTTGGAGACTTGGAGTAGGGTTTCCAATCAAGATCGGTTCGAAGGAATTCAGTACTGGATTGTCCACCTATTTGGAAGTAATCGTGCGTTGGATTTACAAAAAACAGGTATGAATTTTAGTCTACTCATTTTACAGTGTACAGTCATTTTACATTGTACACTCATATTAATGTGTACACTAATGTTACATTAGACACTCAATTCATTGTACACTCATTCTTTTTTCAATGCAATGAACTGTACACTCATTTCAGTGTACGATGATAGTAGAGTGTACACTCATTACAGTGAACACTCAAATTCAAACTCCCAAACTGGATTCTTTTGATCATTTTATAGTGTACACTCAAATTTTACGGTGTACACTCAAATTCAAACTTCCAAATTTTACGCTGATATTAGAGTGTACACTCATTACAGTGTACACTCAAATTCAAACTCCCCAGCTGGATTCTTTTGATCATTTTACAGCGTACACTCAAATTACCTCGATCAATAGTGCTTGATTTTGCTATTCTGGAATCGGATTGAACAGCGAGATCGATTGTTGAATTGAAGTCGTTACAGAGAGGGGCGATGTGAAGATTAGCTTGATCGATAGTGCTTGATTGTGCTCTACTGAAATCAAATTGAATAGCGGCATTGAAAATTGATTTCCAAAAGTTATTCGAATTGTTGCAGCAATGAAGATCGATCAGAGAGAGAGAGAGGGGATGGGCTTCAGTTAAGGCGGGCAGTGGTTTTGTGGTTTAACGACCAGGGGTATTTTGGTCCGAAAAATTTGCTTCGGCCTTATGGCTCAATGGGCTAAAAATTTAATGAAGCTACTCTCTTATAAATTTCCATGATGTCCTTCCCATTAAAAGTGTAAAATATAATGGATTTATGGCTAAGTGGCCCGTATGAAAATCACTTCCCAAATAAAAATCAGAAGTTTGTATAACTTGATGGATGCGAGACTACACAATGACGCCAAGTCACTTGCAAATTGTGCGATTTTTTTTTTTAACTGCAAATTGTGCGATTGAACACGTGTTTTGTGAGGGGGAAACAGATCCGTGTTTTTTGTTTTTTGGTTGGTGTAGGAGGTTGGGGAATGGTGCAAGTAGGAAGGTTAGGTGAGTGAATTAGATTAGTAACTAATTAGTACTAAAAAAGGAAATAAGTCTATTCATTTTTTTGCAAAAGATATAGAATTTCATTTCATAATGAGGTCCTACCGCATAAGAAAAGACATAATACCGATAAGAAGAACATAAGACAAAATCAATACAAATGAATGATACATCCAGCGAGAGATATAAACCAAAACCAAAACCAAAACTAAGTATGAGTCTATTCATTCGCACTGCCTTTTTTTATTTTACTCATAGAGAAAAATGAGTCAAGAGGGAATAATAGTTTAGTAACTTCACGTGAATAAAAATAAAAAAATAGAAAGAAAGGAGTGCAAATGAATAAAGAAAAAAAAGCATGAAAATCATTTCCCTTATAAAAAGTATCAAAGAATTATAATTGCAGCCTTTTTGTCAAATTGAGCAAGGGTGTTTTCATAATGAGGAGTAGTGGGATACAAAAAAAGTTTTCTCAAAATATGTGAATCTGGACCATTTATTTCTCTACCATATGAATCTAAATTATTGATTTCTCTTTCCTGAACTATTTCGGAGAAACTTTTCATACATCCTAACATTTTGGTTTCATAATTTACATGTTTTAATTTAGATATCACTGTTAGAGCTTATCCCATATTATTAATACCTCCAAAACTAGTATATGAGCATGGGTGGCCTCTCCACTCATTGTCAATTGGTTTTGAGTTTGATGCTTTAACATGGTATCAGAGCTAGGCTTTCGGAGGATTTTGGACAAGACTCTCTTGGTTATTTCCCCGTTGTTTGTGCCATGAGTGCACCATGTTTTGTTATGATCCCAATGTTGAGGATCCGTTGTTTACCTCCCCACGTGCGAGTCAGGGGTCGCAGGGGTCGCAAGTGCAAGGGAGTGTTAGAGCTTGTCCTACATTGGTTAATTAATACCCTCCAAAATTAGTATATGAGCCTGGGCGACCTCTCCACTCATTGTCAATTGATTTTGAGTTGAATGCTTTAATAATCACTTTTGAAATTGGACCGTCTAAAACAAAGCCGAGTGTACAGAGTCCTCGTATATTATTGTAAATCATTGAGTTAATCAGTTGGCTCATGGGACATGGGTATCTTCGTCTTAACCGAAGGCTCCAAATAGGATGATGCTTTCACTTGACAATATCCTTCAAGATTCTTGCACAATCATTTAATCAATGCTAGAAGATGTTCCGTTTCCCCCCTAAAAAGGCCAAACCAAATCACTAATTGATAGTTAACAGTTTTTTGGTAAGCCAATTGATATTTTACATGACCCACACAAGTACACTAATTTTAGAAGAATCAAACCTCCCAGTCGGTTGATCAAAAATAAAACCTCCCAGTCTTATTGTGGCCTATCATTCGACGTTAAATAGGTAGACTTACACGTGTTTATATTCAACCCAAAACGAATGGTCAATTAGTAGAGAAGTCCCAATATTATACTAAATGATCACTCATTTCATCTCCAAACAATGTGAGACTAGATTAGTCAACATCTCTCCTCACTTGCAGCTGCATTTGAAGCCTGTTACATATGGCCTCTTTTTACATATAAACTACTCCATCCGTCCCTTTTTAAGTGTGTTGCCTCGTGATTCCAATTTATTTTCTCTCACATCAACTTTTACATCTATTTTCCACTACTTACCATTATCAATATAATAATACCCACTAACTTTTCAAAAAGGAATCTACTTTTAAGGGCAAAATACGAAATGTACCCACTAACTTTTCAAAACACACACTTATTAAGGGACATCCCAAAATGAAAATGTCTACACTATAAAAGGGACGGAGGGAGTATATGAAAGAGAGGGGGAACCTTTATTATTTATATTCTTAACATGTCCCCCGCACGTGTAGTCGGACTCTCATGAATAAACGGGCTAGACATATATAAATTTTAATCATTAGGTAAAAGGTGAAATTCGAACACATAATCTATTTCCTGCTCTGATGTCATGTAAAAATTTATCATCCAATCCAAAGTCACTTGGCAATAAGTGGAGATCTCTCAACAGCGGGGGTGGACACACCCCACGTGCCCCCACTCAACTCCATATATAGTTTTTCTTCTTCTTTAGCTATTCTTCCACCCATCCACCTGATAAAGCGAAGCCTTTTTTTTTCGAAACTAATTTGCAAAAGGAAAACACGATCATGTTTGAGCAAGAGATACTCCCTCTATGAACAAACAATTTTGATAAATAATTTTGTTTTCTTTATCAAATAACAACCAACTTCTGTCCTAAGGCTTACAATGATACTTGTAGCGTCAAAGAATCCCTAAACAAACTAGAAAACGAATAACAAAATATTAGCCTTGTTGATTAAGCCTAAATCAAAGGAATTACGAAAATTTCCAAAAATGAAAATTCGAAAATAAATGATAGAATCAAAAACTTGAACAAAAAATAGAAGGTTGTCAAAACAAACGGCAACTAAAACAAAATTTCCCACCAAAGTTTCTAAAACATCAAAATCTCCATTTTGAAGGCCTAGATGACATTGAACGGTCGAAAAGCATGGTCGATCATCGCCTAAACGACGATGAGTCTTGATCAGAAGTGTTGATATTGGATTTTTCCCCATCCGTTAACGTTGTTTTCAAGTGCGGGTTTTCCTGCTTTTAAGCTGATCGATCTTGTAGCAATAGCAGTTTTCTATTGCACTCAAGAATATGACATCTCCATCAGTATCAAGTATGTGCTTTGCTTGTGAGTTTATTTCATATGCCATGAATTGAACAAGAAGTTAGGGTTTGAGATTTTGGGTAAAATCTAGTACTAGTAACAGTTCTTTCATAGAGGCACTTTATACACAGAATACCTACTAAATAAACTTGTTGACACTGGATTTTGTCCCACCCTATTTATCAAATCAAGTCGATGACGTCGACTCTCCCAAGGAAGGGACGTCGGATTATCAGAAGTAAGAAACAGCCTTACTGAGTAGAACAGACGATTCCTGGTAAAGGTAAACGGGCGCGGTACAAATTATCGATGCCACAGATCCAATTCTAAACACCAATTTATATCTAACATCGCATGTGCATAGCTTGGATGACCAGCATGCCATTTCAGGAGGCCACAACCCTCCCTCCTCTATTCTGACAAAAAAAAGCTCCCGAAAGCTCGTTTCTGGGCCAATCGGCCAGCTATATCCTCGGGACATCCAACCGAGCATCAGACTGTTGGATGTACTCATTTCATTCTTCCAGAGTGACTGGTTCAAGCCGCATCAAGATCAGACAATTTTGACCGTTGAACTGTTACTCCCCATATTTTACTCTGTAAAAATAGACGAACCAGGCCAGAAGATCCAGGTTTTGTTTAAACAACTTCAAATCTCACCAAACTTCATATTTAGGCTTAATGTGATGAAATTAAGTCTCACGCCAAGTTTCGGATGATTTCGAGTCCATTTGATATTTTCGGGGACACCACGCTTCCTGAGACGACTGATTCCATGACCATAGACATCGAGACCTAATTTTTAAGATCTAAACAATTGATAATCCTAAATCTACCTTACTAAAGTTTCCTGTAAAATTTCAGGTCAATCGGACTTCGTTTGGTCATCTGATCGCTTATTGCGCTCCAATTCAATTAAGAGCCGGACGATAGCATTTCTCTATCTTCGGAGCATAATTTGGAAAAACGGATGTCGCCACAATGCTCAAAACACCTCAAAATAGCAAGGGATACCCCCTTGGACATTCCTAGATCGAAGGACTACGTGCGAACACGGTCGAGCCGTCGCGCGGTGCAAACCCCTAGGCACCTATAGTATAGGCGCCTAGATGGAAGCAGCCAATGGCTGCTCGCCACATCACCTACTATAGGCCCCTACCCTTATATAAATATCAAAAGCCATTTTGGCTTTCAAGACACACAACTCACACGGCTTCTAAGTCGAACTGCCGGTGGTCAGGGCTAAGCGGAAGCGCTGCCCGATTTTCTGTAGAAGCCCAGGAGGAATCTCGCGATATACATACTATGCAGAAGCTTTGCCGATTTTTATTCGAGAAAAACTACTGATGGTCAGGGCTACACCGAAGCGCTGCCGGATTTTCTGTAGAAGTTTGCTCTGGTCATAATAGACCCTTCTACATCAGCCAGTCCTGTCGTTACTCTGTCCAAGTTCCAAAGATTCGCTAGTCCTGCTGTTACTCTATCCAATTGTCGGGTCAAAATCAACCATTTTCTGCCAAAGGCTATAGCCGATTTTTCCGGACGATATCATTCAAAATTAGCGGAAACTTTGTCTGATTCTGTACCCGGGATTCGAGCCGTGAGTCTGTAAGTAAACTAAATTCAAATATTAATCGTTGCTTGCTTACTTTCAGCATGTCATAGTAATACCTAGAACTTTGTTGGCTCGGCTACTGTCTATGGGCCAGGCCTAGTCCAAAATTGGACGTTTTCATACTGCATATTCATATTCAGTTATCAATGTAAGAACCCGGAAAATTTTGAATAAATTTTAATTTTGAAGTTGAAGGACTTTATGAAATACATTTTTGGAGAGTAAAAAGTGGGTTAATGTGTTGGATATCTTAAAGGTTGGACCCAATGTCAACACACAAGATACTAGAAGGATGGGTTGTGTATTAAATTGACTTTGGGTAGAAAAGGGACGAGAGAGGGAGAATAATTCATTCCTCTCCGCCCCAAAAGTCAGCCGGCAAATTTCTTCCACTCCCACTCCAAATCCTCACCAATACTCAAAACCCACTTTGATCCTCACTCAAATCCGTCATCTACACGTGTTTGAAGCTCGGGGTTCGTTCGAAATACTTGGAGAGCTCAAAAATCAGTTCAATTTGGGTCTTGTTCTACACTAATTGGAGCTAAATCTTTGAGGTAGGGGTTAATTTCTACCTCTTCTAAGTGATTATGACTTGTTTTGATGCATTTCCATCCTTATTTCATGTTTTCGATGCTTGGGTTGAGATCCCCCACTCTTGTGAAAATCTGTGCAAAAACTAGTTTTCTGGTCCATTTTGCTGCCCCCTATGACCGGACCAAGTTTTTGCTTGTCCGGACCAAGCTTCCTGATTTCGTTCCTAAACTTGCTACCCCCTTTGTCCGGACCAGGATCATGTTGGTCCGGACCAAGCTTCCAGTTTGGTTCCAGAAAATGGTTTTGGTTGTCCGGACCCCGTTTGACCCTCATATGACTTCCGTTTGTGTTATTTGATCGTGCAATCGAAATTCCTAGTTATTATCCTTCGTTTATGATTTGAAATGTCCGTTAATTGCTCATTTTATTCGTCGTGTATAAATCTCTAAATTTGTTGATCATAAAGTATTTCCCCGTGGACACGACACATAGAAATGCAACGTAGACGATGACACATGTAATTCTGAGGAAATTGGAGTGTATTTATGATTTGGAATCGTGAGGGACACATGATTTTTTAAATGAACATGTGGGATTGAAAATGGATTTTTTATTACTCGGGCCACCATTTGGTGAGTCCCGAGGCATGGGTTACAAGGTCCGTGAATCTCGGCATGGGTTACCGTAGACACCCCAATTTAGAAACATCTTTAAATCCCCAATGATGAAAGAAACACCTGGAAATACCTTGGAACAACCCTTCAAGTCACAAGAAGCCAAGAAGAAGCCAACTCAACCGCACAATGCACCAAGTTTCACGCGCGGTACAAAAACCAAATTTTCTGGTCAAATCCACCACACAATGACTTAACTGTACCGCGCGGTACACTAAGTGTGCTGCACAACACTATCTTATCAGATCGCGAATCCTGAAGCGTGCAACAACTCCTTTGCTCTGCCGACTGTGTCTCGAATTTCATGATTATTTCTTGCAATGCCAAAAGCCTACCGTCGGTAGACGTTATGATGGAATATGGGTAACGTAACAAATCTTGTTTGCGTACGATTCGGTCAGCTTTCTTCGCTTATATATACCAAGCCACGTTCAGTTGAAAGAGAGAACGGAAAAATCCTCCAGAGAGTAAAATGCCATGAAATCTCCTCTCTAAGAGCTCTGTCAAAATTCCATACTATAATCCATCCATTACCACCACAAATCACTTCCAAAAAACTCACTCCAAAATCTTAAACCCGTAATCTGTAACCACCATCGCCGTTTCTCAGCCATCATCAAACTTGGTGATCCCATAGCCAGAAGGTTCTCTTCTACTTTGAAGAAAGGGTTAGAAGCTCAAAAAGGAAAGATCAACGGCACAAGAAGGGGAATCGAATAAGCAAGAAAGGTGTTTGTTCCAAAAATCATGCTCCGAAGGTAAATTTTTTGATTTTTCGCCAAACTTCGTAACTTTGGTGTTCTGAGGGGTAATCCTTAAATTTATTCTCTTTGATTCATTTATATCTCAAAGGAATGAGTTTTCATCAAAAAGTTTCTATTTTGAAAACCCCTCTCATTCCTATTTGAAACCTGTTAAAATTTTAGCAAACTGCTTCAACTGTGCCGCACAACACACTTTTGAAACCAAAAGTCAAAACTTTTTCCTGGAGAAGTGTTTACTTCGTAGTTCATTTTCTTCTTATTTATTGTTGTTATTATGTTAATTCTTGTCATTTTAACTTGTCTATTTATTTATGTGATTAAAGTTTAGCATTAAAATATTTTCCAAAAATTTCACAAATATTTAGTAACCTTCCCCACTCATAACCTGGCTCCCGAATCCAAAAATCTCTATTTTCGCAGACCAAATCCTTTTCCAAAATCAAGTGGCACGAGAGTCATTATTTTTCTAAACTCTTTTTCTAATTCCAAAATAAAAATCCGGGTGGCGACTTTAAATTTGTTTTCAAACAAAAGTGGCTCCGTCCATAGTTACGAGACCCACGAATCTAGGCAGAGGGATACAAGGTCCTAGAGAGACGTCCCGAATACTCGGCAGGGGTTACGACTTATGAGGCCCAAAATACTCGGCAGGGGCTACGGGACCCAAAATTCCCAGCTTTTTCAAAGAAATGAGTAAAAATGGTTGTTAGTGGAAAAATGAAATGGTTGACTGATTATGGACAATTGTGATTGGTTTTTAAGAAGTTTTATGAAAACAAAAGACGATTTATGTTTCTATGACACACGATGGTTTGACCTTATCGTCCACAAGCTTTGTCATATCGATAACCTTATCCATTCATGCTCATCTCATGCATTCACATTTAGAGTTGGTATACTGGGCTAGTGTAGCTCACCCTAATAAATTCAGGTACCACGCATGGAGCATGATTTGGTTGCTTGGAGTGCATGAATGGATTGAAGAGCATGCATTGAGGAGTTATCATTATATCTCATGAACTCTATTTTTGCAAGATAGAATTGTAACTCTATTTATTCACTCATCTGTTGACTTTGGCTTTGCAATAACTCTAAGTACTTTGAATTATGTATTTATTATGGGGTATGGGTACCCAATTAGACAATGTGAGTTGAACTTGGAAAATTATGGATGAGATTATGGAATTTCTATGTTGACAAATGTCTCTTTATATAAATTGAAAATCGAGGGCGTGACATTGTGTGTCAATAAAAATCATCTTAAAATAAGTGTACACTGTCGTTGTGCACCGCGTCAGTCTCGTTAGGTTTTGCGGCGAGGAATACCAAAAGACTGTCAAACACAACGTACGCGTTAAAGGGTGTTGGTACTTCAAACCATTGCGAGCCTCTACCACCAGTCCTGGGTCTTTTCTGCTATCTTCTGAGATCGCTATATATTAACTTGACTAGCCGTATGGACAATTCGTACAGAACTCCCAAAATAAAAGCATCAGGATTAATTCAATGAATCCGATTGCATAAATCAGACCGAGGTCGGAACTATGGAATGACCTGATTCCCCCAAGTGTGGGATATGTAGGCAGCCCGACGAGGGTTCCGTCACAACTAGAGCAATATTTTCTCACATCACGATAATATCATATTATCACAGCTATTTCTACGCCTTATCACATACCTACCCTAGGACACCCAATTATGCTGTCCGAGTACCCATAAAGAGGCCGGACAGTCTTTCTACCATATCTACCATATCAGTATACTGTATTCCGTGTGCAATTTTAGATGATGTCATGCATGTCGCGGAGTCATAAGGTCTATCCTGACTTTGTTCCGGATCCGCAACTAGCCTTTCCCCAAAATTACCAAAATACCCCTAAGCCATTCCCACGGTCAACTCCATGTCCAAATTGCCAAATACCTCTGTGTCACTCCTAGGGTTAGCTCCACCCTTAAATTACCAAAATACCCCTAAGTCACGCCCAAGGTCAACTCCATGTCCAAATTACCAAAATACCCCTCTGTCATACCCAGAGTTAGTTTAGCCTACAGATTTGATCCGGAAGCTACCTGGGGCCCGCCGACAGTTATCCAGACTCCCTAAACCAAATTTCACCATTTTTTTCCGAAATACTTGTCGAACTTCAAAAACTATTTTCGATACATAAACCCTTCCAGGGACGACCCAGGACACACCGAAGACCATTTTTCGACTTTGGGCGACAAAATTCAACTTTTTACTATAAAGTCAACTGTGCTCACTTTTACCGTTTAAAACTGTACCGCATATTTATCGGGGACTACCAGATGCCTTTTCTGCAGTCGCTTTTATTCTTCAAAACTATACCGGATATATCCCGGGGCCCGTCAACAGCCATTTTCGGCTCTGGATTAGATTTTCACAACTTTGCATACAGACTTGCAAACTGCATTCCGAACCCGTTTTCGACCACGAAGCCACCTAAATAACATCCCGGGACCCTCGTTGACTTTTAGCAGCCCCGGACATCCATTTTTCAATACTTTCCCCACGAAGCCACCAAATATATCTCCAACTTTCTTCCCCGCCGGAGTCTGATATTGTCTTTCGAGTACGGTATAAACGCCTCCATATCCCGCTGGCCCAAATTCCCCAGCGTTTAATAACTTGTCTAAAACTTCAGCTTTCTTCAGAACTACGCGGGACTTGATTTCTCCTGAGGTCAAAGAACACGTAGGCAGCCCGATGACGGCTCAATCCGAATAAAACCTTTTTATCTTCTTGAAATACGTGATGACCTGATTCTCCTATGACTGGAGATACATAGGCCGCTCTGAGGCCGGGCTCGGTCCAAATTATAAATTTGTAGATGTTCCCCCTTCTATTGTAAACGTCTCAAACAATACAATTCATTTTCAAACAGACTATTTCTTTTCATGTATGTTTTGTGTTCACAAGTCTTCATTTACTCATTTTGGAAAAGTTTGCTCCGAGTGCCAAAAGGGCGGGGTAGGGCGCTCCGGTTTCCCTACACGTAATAGTGAATTACCGAACTTTTTCTTCTCTAAATTTGCAGACCAAACAAAACCAAGTTATTTATATCAAACAAAATCGGGTCTTTCTATCCGAGGCATTTACCTACTATTTCTTAAAATATCTACTCAAATGGTGACTTGACGCACCGAGAATTATGTCAAGTGGCGACTTTGAGTTATTTTTATAAATTCATTCTGGCTCAGTCACAGCTGTAAAACCCGTGTTTTTACAAAACCATGTCGCTTGAATATCACTTGGATCACTCGACCATAAAACCCTTTTTTTTGCAAGGCAAGCCCCCTGGTCGAAATCCAGGGCGCGACAAAACTATTCAAAGTACTAAAACAGGAGTCGTATCAATCTTCTACATTCTATAGTTCGATCAAGTAGGGATGGCAACAAATCAGTTTTGTTCGGAGTCTACGATTATTGTACATGATACCAACTGTAAACACCCCGATTTTCGACCCGGGATTGCGGTCGAGTATTCCCGATGATGAAACAGACCAATGATGTTTACCTCGAGGACCGGAACGAGGCTCGGACTTGACAAATTCCCCAAACATTACATTTAAACCAACCAAATTCACCCAACCAACCTTAAACCATCAAAATAAAACCAAACCTTGAACCTGTACCAGACACCCCCTAAGCGCTCAACCCCCTTTGTCAACCACTTTGAGCGCTCAAAGCCCCTGTTGAGCGCTCAACCCCTGCACCAGTCAGCCTTTTGCAGAGTATCTAATGATGAGATTTTGTTGCATGGGGAGCGTCTGTGCTTTGCTCTAAACTTTGTTATTTAGTAGCGTGCCCAAAGCGTAGGGCTTAAGTCGGAGATAACATAATACCGGTAAGACCGGATCGAATCCACAGGGACCGAACGTACCCAGCATGAAAATGTCTTGCGTTTGAGGGTTTTTAGCCTTAAAGCGGCAAACTTGAACTTTGTGATTTGTTTGGTGGAATTTTCTCAATTTCGAGAACGACTCAGAAGATTAAAAAGACTAATTAAAAGCAAGGCTAAGTCTAGGGGATTTCAACAAACCACAACCAAAGCTAATCCGATCCTCTCTCGATTACCGGCTCGGAACATCGTTAGATGATCCCGAACGGAAGATTTAGAGTTTAAAACCATTAACTAGAAATTGTGTTTCACAAAGATTAGGATTCTTGTGCCATTTATACAAACATCTAGATTGACTTCGCCCAAAGCATCACACGTACCAAGGCGAATCAACCATTGGCCACGTGAGATCAATGAGGTTAACAAACCCAAATTTTGATACATAAAATAGAATCTAGATCTTTGACAAACAAACGGTGTATGCCTGTTTGACGAGAGGAACAGATTAAACCCGAGTCATGGAGTGTTAATCACCCCATGACTTAACCTATTTAAGCTACTCACACACCATAGTAAGAAATAAGACTAGAAAGTTAAAGGAAATGAAGAACATGACAAATGTGAAAATAAACTTGATTTATATAGAGATCTAAGTAGTAGCTACAACATTAAACCTTAGGAAATTAAACAAATATAAAGACTTACATGAGTTCTTGAAGGAAGTTGATAGCTAAAAGCTATGGAGGTTTCTTGACTAAAAGTAACTCTAAAGTAAAGGAAGAAGAAGAAGTGAGGGGGGGAGAGGTAGAATATATACAAAAACCCTTTTCCCTCTCCCAAAAATTAAAAAACTTACCAAATAAGGAATACTTCCCATAAATGGAAAGAACTAAAGTAGTCAAAAAGTGGTTCGGAATGACCCTGTATCGATACCATGAAGGATTGGTATCGATACAATTATTATAAAATTCTCCGGAAGGAGTGTGTATCGATACCTAGTTGAACCTGTATCGATACACACTTGTCTGTTCAGCTTGTGCACAAAAGGTATTGATAGCTATCAATATTGGTATCGATACTCGTATCAATACTTGGGCCTTTAAGGTTGCCTCATCTTTGATTGTCACCCCTTGGCTTTGTGTGCTACCAACCTCTTCCAAAACACTTCCAAACATTGTGCGAGCCTCGCGAAGGGTAGCACTTGGGTTCGTGGACACTAGGGTACTTCCGGATTCCACCGGGAGTCTTTGTAAGCCTTGGACACGGCTTTAGCCTTCCGGCTTGATCTTTGCCTTTTTTATCTTCCCGAGCCTTAGCCAAATCTTCGTGTCTTGGCTCTCGAGGCTCGGTGGTGAAACGCCATGGGGCACTTGGCCCTCGGATTGTCAGAAGGCATCCCAAGACACTTCAAATGCACCTTATTCACTAGTTAAACCTGAAACTAACAAAAACACACTTCGCGCAACATCAATCATATAAAAGCGCTAAAACGCGCGTGTGTGTGATCTAAACGAGCTAGATGAGCCCGGATATATACAATATTAAGGGCTCATTAGTCTGCCTCCCTAAGGCCGAATATATGGCTTCATTTGCACGTAAAACACCCCTTAAGCATGACCCCTAGATTAAATCTAATGCCTAACCCAAGTTTGAAATCAAAATCCCTCCATTTCCCTCCCATTCCTCTCTATATATAGTCTCATTCATCTCTCTCATCTGGCAGGATTGCCATTCTCTCTCTCCCAACCAGTAAAACCACATTCATCTCCTCTCCAAAACTCTGGCAAAACTCAACCTTGGTCACATTTTCGTCCATACCCTCTATCCTCACCAAAACTCACTCAATCAAACCAAAAATTCACCTTTAAGTAATAAATACCACCATTCCTCCAAAATACAACCAAAGTCAGTCCTAAACCACCTTAAATACAACCAAAAACCACTATCCTTTGTCTAAAAACTCACTCCAAAGCCTTTAAATCATCAAAACACCAAGTCCAAGCCTTTGATCAATTCTAAAAAGGTAGAAAACAAGCTTTAATCAAAGCTTTGGTCACTTCTGAGGAAAACCAGTGGACTCATGTGAGTTCTTTATACCCATTATGAGTCTACAAGGTCACAAAAAGCCAACAAATAATTTTCAAACCTTGTGCGTTGATTATGCCTTGAGCGCTCAGGGGGGGGCCTTTGAGCGCTCAAGACCCCATGTTCAGCAGTCTTATGAGCATGTATTTTGATCATTTCTATCTAGTCTTATCACTGCACAAGATCCTTTATGGATGTTTTCTGTCATTCAAAGCTAACATTACCTTTTTTATCATCATAAAACAATCATCAAAGAACCTTTGTGAGATGATGTTCATCTTGAAAAAAGGGGAAAATGATTTGAAAAGATAAGATAGAAAGCAAATGTGTTTCAAACAAACATAGAATGATCAGAGATCATAAGGATATCAGAGAAGTACAATAATGCTGTCAAAGTTCACAAGCTAGGAAAGGGCTTGAGTGCTCAATATCCCCCTTGAGCGCTCAAGCTACCTTCTGTGCAATTTTCTGATTTTGTCTGCTTTGGCCTTTAATCATCAGTACCAGTCATTCAAGGGTGTTTGTGTTTGCACATTGCTACATTAGTCTGTCTCATCACTCTCAACCCATGTTATCATCCTTCAAGATTGTTTTTCAAAAGAAAGGCTTCATGAGCATATTCCTTAATCATGTTTTAGCTCCAAGTTGTTGTTTATTGATGTCTAATCTCGAATCATCTCAAATCATCATTAGACTTCATAAGTCATGAGAAGATTTAGTCATACCTTTCATAAACTGGAATCAAAAAAATGATTATTGGGTTGAGAGGGGTTGAGCGCTCAAGACCCTCCTTGAGCGCTCAAGCCCATTCCAGGATACAGACTGGTTTTCAGTCCCTATTTAGTTCACTTGGTTATTTGGGTTCCATTGTAGCTATATTCTGGTCATGTTTCTTGTTGCAGATTATTAATGCATATATTGGTCTGTATTTGCATATTGTAATCGTCATCACTGAGCACAAGCATCCACCATAATTTTTACGCCGTGTTTAGTATCGTTTATTTGTTTCCTATCCCCGTATCCCACCTGCTTGCTCAAGATTAGATTTTAAGCTTTTTTATAAATCCCACAAAACATTGAGTATAGACCGGTTCACGAACCGGGCGAGAAGGGTGCCTTAAAAACCTTCCCCTCTCGTAACCAAACCCCCGAACCCGAAAATCATGGTTTTCGCTTGACCGGTAGAACATTTTTCAAACCATTGGGAAAAAGAGTTATTTTCAAATGGTTTCTCGGGTTCGGTTCTTAAACTCGGGTGGCGACTCCAAAACCATTTTCAAATCGCGTGGGCATCTCCCACGGGGTGTCCACACCAAGTTCAATGAATTTTGATTATACTTACTACAAATAAGGGAGAACGTAGAATTTGTACATAATAGGCCCCCGAAACAATGTAACTATTTTTTATCGCTATTTTTTTTTAAGACGGAGAAACAGCCCTACAACCAGGCGAACCTCCTTCTGTTACTAAAACGTTAGGATTTTGGACGAAACTTATCATGTGAGCATCATTTTAGTTTACCCGCGGGACCAAAAAATATTGTCGGTAACTTAGAATTATGAGTTTTTTTCCACAAACATATATTTAAGAAAATATTTTCATCCAAAGAACTTTTAGGGGCGATCTTATATAACTTTTATAAATTAACCTGAAAGTAATAGAATAAATGAGAGTATCTAGAGTTGTGTAGGGACCCGGCCCCTCCCCACACCCTATCCGTCAATCCCTGATTACACACAACTTTTTTACAAAATATTACTTTTCACATATCTTCTAAGTACTTTACAAATTCTAGTTATGACTTTAAAAATTATAATCTACAGTCAAATATTCAAAATTTTAAAAGTAATTAACTCCGAAATGCCCTCAAAGGACTAAGGACTATTGTCGTTATTGCAACTTGATTGATAATATCTAGAAATTGTTGGATCTGAATTCTGATAATACTTATAATTAATCAATGAAGTTCTTACACTTCGACTCAAAGAAACTACATTATTGCAATTTGGTTTATAAAGAAAATTAGAGCATCTCTGGCGGAGTTTATGCAGTTTACCTTTAAAATTGTACTTTGCTATCTTTCTACACAATTTAAAGAGCGAGTTAGAAGTGTGCACCCCAATAGACTACAAATTCTAGGTTTTTTTTTATCTAGTTTTTCTACCCTTACCACTTTCTAATTAATTATCCACATATTGTGCACTGAAAAAAAAAACCCAAGAACAATAAATATGTATATATATATATATATGGAGGATCTTATGAGGGAGCCCTTACATAACTATGTAAGGGTAATCAATCACAGCCATTAGATGCAATGCAAGTGGATTTCTAGGTTTTTTTATCTTTTTTTATCTAGTTTTTCTACCCTTACCACATATGGTATCTATGTTATGTTATTGATATAATGTGTTATTAATAATATAACATATAAAATGAGGAAATGACAAAATGTAAATGAAAAAGGAATATAGGAGTAGATCATTAAAATTTGAAGATTGCTAGCTACCAAATCTACAAATTTGTCGATTTTTTTTCACTGCATCCCGGGATCGAGTCTCATTCCCCCCTCTCCATGTAATGGGTTATGAATGACAAATGACCAAAAAAAAAAAAACAAATTTGTAGATTGGGAGTAGAAATTTGTAGATTCTGTTAAATTTTGGCTAGAGCCCTTAAAACAGCACTGAACTTCCAAATTTCTTAGTTTTTATTTTTTGTTACCTCTGTTGGAGTTGCCCCAAATTTTGGATTGCATTTTTGTTGGTAAATAACACTAGGGCCCCACCCCAAAATACACTAACACCCCAAAATAATTTGGGTTTGCAAATTTATTGGTAAAGAACACTGGGACCGAATATAATTCGTCCTAGCAGTTTGGATTGTAATAAAGAACACTATTACGCTAGGACCCCAAGCTAATTTGTCCCCCCTCCCTAGTAGGGCTGCTCAAAAAAACCGGTAAACCGTGAATCCGATCCGGACCGAACCGATCCGTGCCTTTTGGATTTCAACCGTGGATTAATGGTCCGGACACGGATTCAAAAAATAAAAAACCGTGACTCGCGGTCCGGACACGGATTTTGATTTTGAAACCGTGGATTAACTGATCCGGACCGTGGGATTTTTATTATATATAATTTTTTAAAAATAAATATATAAGTATAGATAAATAATTTTACCACCTTTATAATATTGACAATTTGATATTTTGATATGGAAGGTTATAGACTACTGTGTTTGGAATCCAAAATGAATCTTTGGTATTATTTTTTGGCTATCTATTTTAATTTCATAATGTTCAAGTTTAGATTTGTTCAATTAATTTGTTGGAATGTTTAATAAACTCTCATTATTTCTTTCCAGTGACTGCTCTTTTTATTTTCTTCTTGATTCTTTATATTATCGTCTATTAACTGTATTAGTGAAGTGTTTGTTTCAATGTTGAGTTTGGATTTTTAAATGAATTGATGATTTTTTTAAAATAAGTTGAAAATCCGTGGACAAATCCGGAACCGATCCGTGACTCGCGGATCGGATTGGAACCGAACCGTGGGACTTTTGGATTGGACACGAATTCTATTTTAAAAAAACCGTGACTCACGGATTAGGAGTGGATTCATGCCAATCCGGACCAATCCGAACCGGGAGCACTCCTACTCCCTAGTCCCCCCATTCCACAAAATAGATGGTTAATTTACCGATTTACCCTTTCCCAACTACCACCCGCCACCCACGGCCTTACCAGACAAAGCTCTCCTATAGTCTCCTCCCTCCACCCACCTCTCTCACCTAAACCCTCTCCTCCCTTATAAAAACCCCTCTCCTTCTCTGTCTCCTCCCCCATTCCCCAAACACTCTCTCTCTCTCTCTAAAAAGTAAAACTAAAATGGCTCTCTCGAGCAGCAGCAGCACTGCTTCTCTCTTCCCCACTAAAACAACGCCCCATCAATCACTCCTTTCTTCTCACCAAACCCACCAACCTAAACCCATCAGATCCATCAGACCCATCTCCGCCGTCCACTCCCCTGATCCCTCCAAACCGACGACGAAATCTACTGCGGCAGCCACCTCCACCGCTGCCGCATCAACAACAGCGACAGTCTTGAAGAAGAAATGGGCCGTGGACAGCTGGAAAAATAAGAAGGCTTTGCAGTTGCCTGAATACCCGGATCGGGATCAGCTGCAGTCGGTGCTGGAAACCCTAGAGGCGTTTCCGCCAATCGTGTTCGCTGGGGAGGCGAGGAGCTTGGAGGAGAGGCTGGGAGAGGCGGCGATGGGAAATGCGTTTCTTTTGCAGGGTGGGGATTGCGCTGAGAGTTTCAAGGAGTTTCATGCCAATAATATTAGGGATACGTTCAGGATTTTGCTGCAGATGGGTGCTGTGTTGATGTTCGGTGGTCAAATGCCAGTTATCAAGGTCTGCTTCTGTTTTGTAGTATTTTTTTGGTATTTCCGTTCATTCTTTTTATGAGTTTCGATTTTTGTTTTTTCAATAGTTTTGGGTATGGCCAAGAATTCCATTCAATGGACAATTAATCAAGTAAGAAACGATGAAAGTATAATAGCATGTCCAAGGAAGGTAAAAAAAGTTTCATACCAAATTTTGCTTCGTTGACTCACCTTAATGGTCAGGCCACGAAAAAGAAATTTCTTGTGAATCCTGGTTCGACATTGATGGACTGTATTTGACCTCCTCGAATCTTGGTAATTAATCTATCGATCATGAATATCTTATTTAAAGTGTGATTTTTCCAAGATTCAGTCTTGTAGAGTGAGAGAAATACACTAGTTGAGTCGATGGTTCTGGCTGGTTCTGGCGTTGATGGTCTGCTTTGACTGGACTGAGTTGACTGGACTGAGAGGGGATTAGTCGATTGCACATAGACGACGCGGACAACCTCGTACCCAAAAAAATTACTAGCAAAATACATGACCCAAACCCACTTCTTTGACTCTTATAAGTTGAAAAGCAAGTGCACGTGAAGTGATTCTTCAAACTTTAAATTTTTTGTCACAAAGGAATCTTACCTTGTCAAAGAAGTTAATTAATCTATCAATCATGAATATTATATTTAAAGTGTGATTTTCCAAGATTCAATCTTGTAGAGTGAGAGAAATACACTTACGTTTTACCTCTTCGCTAACATGAATCATTAAATATGATTTAGTTTTGATTCCCTTGGAGATGCCCTAACAATACATGCCCCCAACGCCACCGCAAGCTTAGGGCTCTTTAGTGATATACTTTATTTGAAAGAAATACACACTATGTTAGTGATAACTGGAGAAACTGATTTGTTTTGTTTTATTCAATCTTAACAAATAAGAAGATATACGAAGTCAAGAAAACACCGAGTTACCAAAACGAGTCCTTACCAAGTTGCCCACTTTTTTTTTTTCCCCTTTTGAGAAGTTTCATCAGTCTTTGACTTTAGATGAAAAATAATCAGCTTCCATAATAAGTCCAGCACTTCGTGGAAACATCCAACTCAAAACCAATTGGCAATGAGTGGAGAAGTCCCAGATATATTAAGTGATCACCCATTCCTCTCCTAAGCAATGTGGGACAATATTTCTTAACATCCCCCTCACGTGCAGCCGCATTTGAGGTCTGTCACGTGTGGCCACTTTTTGGGTCCTATCATCGTGCAGCCTTTTTGCTGGTCAATTGTGGGGTGTGGATTGTGATTTTTTTTTTTTAAATGTGGAGTGGAATGGGCCCTGCTCTGATATCATGTGGAAACATCCAACTAAAAATCAATTGGCAATGAGTGGAGAGGTCCCAGCATATATTAAGTGATCACCCACTCCTCTCCTAAGCAATGTGGGACAATATTTCTTAACAAGCTGCACTATGCACCAAAAATCCACTATGTCTGTTTTTGTTCTTCAAATTTTCAAAAGCAAAACGGATATGGAGACATCGCACCTCCATCAAGCCGAAGCTTATGTATGATGATGATCGCGTCCTCTTAGTGCTAAAAAAATGTCTAGTCCCAGCAAATGGCTACGGAGACTTGAGCTCTAGCATTGAACGTGGAAATCCAAGTACCTATTATACCAACTACTTGGTGGTACCAAGTCGGGTGTTTGCTACCGCTTGAAAGTTGTAGCTCATGAAATTTTTTGGGGGAACCATTTCAAACTTTCTATGCCACTGCAGGAAAAACATATTGATAATTTGAAAGCAAAACTAATTTTTGAGAAGCGCTATTGTGATAGTATTTAGCATCCAGCTTTTCAATGGTCGGATGTTATAAACAATTAAGTAATGAGAAAGAAGCAAAGAATTGAAATAAGCTCTGTGGAAAAGGAAGAAGGATCAAATCTGCGTAATTGGTATATTATGATGGTTTTTAGTTTCCATCTTTTCAATAATTGGTTCCAACAAATGCCTACATAATCAGAAAGAAATAGACAACAACAATTACCAAGATTGTGTTGATGTGTTTTTAATCCAGATTTTGGGTTTTTGGTTGTTTAGGTGGGAAGAATGGCAGGTCAGTTTGCGAAGCCAAGATCAGACCCATTGGAGGAGAAGAATGGTGTGAAACTGCCAAGTTACAGGGGGGACAATATAAATGGAGACACGTTCGATCTCAAATCGAGAACTCCAGACCCAGAGAGGATGATCAGGGCCTATTGTCAATCTGCAGCTACTCTGAATCTCTTGAGGGCTTTCGCCACTGGAGGGTATGCTGCCATGCAGAGAGTCAATCAGTGGAATTTGGATTTCACAGAACACAGCGAGCAGGGAGACAGGTATGCCCACTTCAGCCTCTCGTGTCTGTCTTTGCTTGAAAGCACATTCTTCTGGACATACCTATTTTAATCATCTAAACATTTTGAGTTTTGGGTTTCATGTGCTTTCCTGATATTCGTTGGGGCTTCTTGTAATTTGATGCTTGGCATATTAGAGCAAATTGGTGAGATTAGAAACCCATTTAGACCTCCATCCATATCACTGGTGAATCTATGTTTTGGGATTCGATTTAATATAATAAAAGGCCTGTCTTTCACCAACGCTTTACATACTAATGGATATTCAAACATCCAACTCAAAATCAAGTGGCGATGAGTGTAGTGACGGCGTAGTTTACATATTAAAATTTGAAGGTTATAATAAACCACGTGGGACAAGTTATAGCATCATTCCTGTACTTACCATATAGGTAAATAAAGGATCGATTATGTAGGGATGACAACGGAACAAGGTACACTTAAGGCCAAACAATGGGGCAATCATCTAGAGAGTCTTGAGACCATGGTACAGCATCAAACGTTTGATTAATTGGTGATGAGTGGAAGGGCGTCCAAGTTCATATACTCCTTTTCCAGGTTAATTATAACCGATGTGAGACTCTAACAACCCTTACATGACCTTTTTCTCGCATACCAATGTCAAAACATTCTGTTTATATATCAATTGATGGGAGGCGTAATGGGATTTTGAGCATACCTATAACAATGCTACACTACCCTAGAGAACTCGTACTTATCAAAAAATAAATAAAAAATGCTGCACTACCCGACATCCCAGAGGTAATAAATTTGCTTGTGCATTGGCTGGTTTGCAATACATACCTACCATACAAAATCGTTATGAACACAAGCAGTTACATGGGCAGCTCGAGCTTGGTTTGAAAACTAATTGGTTTATTGTTGACATGGCACGTCAGGTACCGAGAACTAGCTCACCGGGTTGATGAGGCACTTGGATTCATGTCTGCTGCGGGACTTACGGTTGACCATCCTATCATGACAACGACTGAGTTTTGGACATCTCATGAGTGCTTGCTCTTACCTTATGAGCAGTCGCTTACTAGGATGGATTCTACTTCTGGTTTGTACTATGATTGTTCTGCCCATTTCCTTTGGGTTGGGGAACGAACTCGGCAATTGGATGGAGCCCATGTTGAGTTTCTGAGAGGAGTTGCTAATCCCCTTGGTATTAAGGTATATCCGTATATGTTATTTTGCTGTAATTTCTGTGCTTATTTTTGTCGAATTTTGGGTTTTTTAGGTATAATTTATTATGCTTCTTTTCGATTTGTTTATTATGCTCTTTTTTTTCTTTGTTTTGTTTCTTTCAATCAATATTTTGTGCACATGGTGAGGCAGCCTAACAAATTGCTTTGATGCCACAGGTGAGTGACAAAATGGATCCAAATGAGCTAGTTAAGCTCATTGAGATTTTCAATCCTCAGAATAAACCAGGGAGGATTACAATCATCACAAGGATGGGAGCAGAGAACATGAGAGTGAAGCTTCCTCATCTAATTAGGGCAGTTCGTCGAGCAGGGCAAATCGTAACGTGGGTCAGTGATCCTATGCATGGAAACACCATCAAGGCACCTTGTGGCCTCAAAACTCGGCCCTTCGATGCCATTAGGGTAAGTGTTCATGGCTCACTCTTTTTTCTCTCTTTCTTTACATGTATTCGCTTGTGGAGTTAATTTAAAAAAAAAAAAATGGATTAAGGCCTATGAAATGGTGAGAAGTTTGGGTCGTGATTACCAACATAAATACTAATTCATGCTTCAACTAATTGCGAAATATGTGCCCTTAAAGTACACTCCTAACGGGAACATAGTTCGGCATTTGGCATTGCTTATAGGACAAATTACCATTAAAGCTGTTATCAGTGGTTATGCAATGGCTTTGATGATGAAATTTCCGATGCTCAAAAGGAAAAAAATAGATTGTGATTCATGAGATGCTTTTCGAAACTTTTTTTCAGCCCTTGACGAATCTTAGCTAGATTTTCTGCTATGGTATTTTTGTCAATTCAGATGTCCTTATAATTACTTTTACCACAACAGCAGTTTTAAGCCTTCGGAAATGGTCATGGGGTGAAAATGACATCATTCATCAATGTTGGCATATACTATAACATTAAGATACCTACCCATGTGCATGTTTTGTGAAAAGGGGTCCATTGTTTTGGCATTCCTTTTTCTCATCCAATGAGATAGATAATTTGAGCCTTTTTCAATCTTTAGGTGGGCAACTACTTTATTTATCAATAGACAATAGGTGGGTACCTGGTTGAACCACCTTGACTTTTGAGCATGATGTAGCTTACAGGAAAGGTGATCTTCATTGCGCGGCAATTTAGATTTAGGGTGAGTTTGGCCCAACCTTTGAGAGACCTGTTGGTATGGTTTTTTTGGTCAATTTTCTCTGAATTTTTAGTAAATTTGGGTATAATCTTTACATCACATCGTTCTGTTCGACGAGAGAAATCGAAAAAATATAAAATTGTAGACCCAAGTTGAAAAAAATTCATACAAGATAACAAGACTACAAAAAAACCCCAAAAGTCAACTTTTGCCTATATATTTATATTTTTTGAGATCCTCTTGTCGAGTCGAGCAATATAATGTAAAAATCTGACCCGAGGAGGAAACATCCAATAAAACTATGCCAAAAAATCCCAAAAATTTAGGCCATGAACAAATTGGAAATATTGTTTAGTTGGTGGATCCCACAAACATGTGTTTATATGAAAGTTCAAAATAAGATTCCTTGAACGTGTATTTCTATTATTCAAGGAAGACAATCCTTTTGTAGATGGGTGGGTAATGTGTCCTGGTGATGAGGTGACTTGGCCCTTGACACCCATTTTGTTAGGTGGAACTTGAAAGTGGAACCTTTTTTTCTACTTATTAATTTTCCTCTCTTTAATATTTGTCACTCACCAAGAAGAGGGAATTGTGATCCTCTCCTGTAAAATCTGTCTAGTTTCGAAACAAGACCACACACAAAAAAAAAAAAGTCCTATTTTGATTATTAGAGTCGTTCGTTCTGTCAGCTTATAAAATAATCTAGTTAAATAGAGATTGGTATCCATCTAATGATCACACTTGTATTGAGAAAAATTAAGGATCATAATTTTAATTGTTTATTCTTGAAAATAAAATTGATTTATCGCCAGAAATGGGAGATTTTATGGAATCCTTTGCAGAATGGTTAAAATCAATGGTATGATTTTATCTTCATAAAATCTATTGGAGAACAACCCCTGGTACTTGGTAGTAATGATTTAGAAAATGAACGGCTTGAATTATGAAACTGGGACCTTGATGGCCCCACTTGTCTCCCAGGACCTCTCCTGTAAAACTGCTGATTAAATTCCGTGAAATTATTCTCTTTTCCTGCCACTCACAAGCTTTAATTTCATAAAACTCCACAACGATCAATTATTTATGTTATTGAAGTTTTGTATTTGTTTGTACAGGCAGAAGTGAGAGCATTTTTTGATGTGCATGAGCAAGAAGGAAGCCATCCAGGAGGAGTTCATTTAGAGATGACTGGCCAAAACGTGACCGAGTGCATTGGTGGTTCACGAACTGTGACTTTTGATGATCTGAGTTCCCGCTACCACACCCACTGTGACCCGAGGCTCAATGCTTCCCAATCTCTGGAGCTTGCTTTCATCATCGCCGAGCGCCTGAGAAAGCGGAGACTTGGATCGCAGCCCTCCTTAGCGTAAAATGGCGTCACGGCCTTCTAATATGCTGGTTCCTTTCTTCTAAGTTACGGAGTATCTTTGTGGTTATATTTCTATATTTATTTCTTCTATTTGTTGTTTAAGAGTATGTTATGTGTTTAATATGTACACTGAAGAAATTGATGGTTTGAGACTAGACAAGAGAGGGGAATAAAGCTGAAAGCAATGGCTGCGTTCCGATTGGAATTTGAGCTGATTTGTTTCTTAGTTGGTCTCTTGGTTTTCAATAGAATTGGTTAGGACTGATGAACCACTCTTCTGGCCGGAGCACTGACACGTGATGTTTCGGATCACTCAGTATCACACATTTATATGTGATCAATACATTTAGTTGTAGATCTCACTAGAATGTGTAGTGCTAGAGTGTTCCGGAGCAGTACATCGCGCTGCTCCGGGCAAGTATTTTTTACACAAGTCCAATAGAAAGAGCACAACATAAATCTTGACAGGGCAATAGACCCTTTTTAAGACTAACCCTTCTCTAGAAATGATATTGCCTAGTCGAATGCCATGTTCGTTGAACGTGAAGTTCTGGGGGTGTTCGGCATACGTGTTTTTGCATTTTTACACATTCTAATAGAATGAGTTTTCAATTTTTGACATTAGATGCCAGAAGTGAAAAGTAGCCCTGGAGGAGCTTTTTAACTTCTCCTTCTACTCCCAAAATACTAAAAATGTATTCTACATATTTTTCTCAAACATTCTTATCAGATTCAAAACACATTCTGACCATAATTTAAAAAGTCAAAAGGGGAAAATGAAAAGTTGAAAATGAGACTCTCAAACAAAGCAATTGAGATTTTGTTGAGGCGGATTAGAGGGTGTTTGGGAGCTGGTGTTTTGAGTTTTCCCATTCTCATTTTCTCCATCCGGGTGTTTGGGGGAGAATACCTAGAATTCATTCCATGAGAACATGGTTTGCATTTTGAACAATCCACACCTTTTAGAGTTTTAACTTTTATGTTCAGTTGTTTATGGAATTGATTTCAGTTTTATCTACTACTCAAGTTTCACAAATCACTTAAATAGCACTATTATTTGTAGTTACATACTTTTGTTTCTCCTAGTGGTGTTGGAATTTATTTCATTCTGTTATTTTAGTACTATTTTACAAATTAAACTGCACGCCAATTTTCGTTATGTATGTTAGGAATCAAAATCATCTCATGTGCCAAAAAATGGAACTGAGCACGGGTTCATTTGACGTAGGGCTGTAAATGAATTAAGTCATTCGTGAACTATTCGAGCCTCGACTCGTTAAAGGCTCGTTCGAGTTCGATTTGGGTACTTAAACCTAAACCTTAATTTTAAGCTCGTTTAATAAACGAGCCGAACTTGAACTTGATAATATTCGGTTCGATTTAGCTCGCAAATTTAGAATATATATGTATATCTCATAAGAATTTCATGTATAATCTTGAATATGTGTAAACTTTCACATATAGATAATGAAAATTTTATAACTAATACATGTATAAACTTATAAAAGTATTGCAAACTTAAATTTTAATATGTTTCTATAATTTTATACATGTATGGACTTATGTATGTACAAAATAAATTTTTTTTTTGAAGTTCTAGACTTGTATAAGCGCATAAATAGGTTAAATTCCACGGAGACCCCTTCATCTATGCCTCTTTTCCACGAAGACCCAGTAATGTTTAAAAGCGTCCAGACAAGCCCCCTCATCTATAACCGTTAGCCATTGTGACCCCTTCTGTTACATTACCGTTAGTAGGTGGGAGATATGCGAATTTTTTAGATGAAAATGCCCTTATACGGCCATCTCTCTCTTTCCCTATTTGAATTTTTTTTCTAAACTCAAAAAAAATTAAAATAATAATTGAAAAAGGAAAGTTTTGAAAAAAAATATTTCTTAAATTTTTTTTCGAAAATAGAAATTTCTCAAAAAAAAATTTATTTTTTCGTTTATAATCTGTTTTTGGAAAAAAAGTTTTTCAAAACTATTTTTTTTTATGAAACTTTCCTTTTTTCAAAAGGCTTCTTAAAATAAATTCCGTTTATTAAAAAAAGCTGGTTTCCAAAAATGTTTTTAAAAAATTCAGTTTTCAAATTTTTTTTATAAAATGATTTTTTTCAAAACTTTCTTTTTCAAAATGTTTTTTGAAATACCGTTATTCTATTTCTCTAAAAAATTATTTCAAAAATATGCTTTTCAAAAAGTATATATATATGAGTGTGGTTGATTTTTAAGGGGTATTATAGTCATTTTCATAGTTCCGTTAACGGAGCAAGGGGTTTTTTGCATTTCGCATAGATGAGGGGGTTTGTCTGGACGCTTTTAAACGTTAGGGGGTCTCCATGGAAAAGAGGCATAGATAAGGGGGTCTCCGTGGAATTTAACCGCATAAATATCTATCATTTTTTACTCGTCAAAGCTCGTGAATAAGCTTGAGTTCGACTCAAACATGTGCAAGTTCAGCTCGAGCTTGGCTCGTCAAATTTTCATTGAGTTCGAGCTCGGCTCGAGTTTGTTTAAAAAGTTAACGAACAAACTTGAATATTCTAAAGCTCGGCTCGATTTGGCTCGTTTACAACCCTAATTTAACGATCCGAACCGTTCATTTTGTAAGTCTCAATTTTTTTAATTTCCACGCAAAAAATCAAATTTATCGGAGATCGTTATTTGATTGAACAAATGATATTTTTGGCAAGACAAAAAAAACAGTACCGTTTAGCTCTCTTCAAACAAATATAATTAAACCAAGCTTTTACCTATCTCTAGTTAACTTGACCTTTACAAAGAAGCTAAACATATCAAGACCTACTAAATGAACAATTCAGTTCAGATAAATGAACGGTTTGGATAGTGAAATAAGACTGTGTTGGATCCCGCTTACGTCACATGAGAGATCATCACACGAACGGATCTCGACTCGTATGTTAGTACCGTTTAATATACAAACTTTCATGTTTCTATAATGGTTTGTACTTCATTTTCGTTTACAAACTTTTTATTTTGTAGCCTACCAAAAAACCAAAAACTTGTCTGTTTCTACGCCGATGAAAAAAAATTACTACTATGTTTCTATGGTGGGACGGGTTCATTTTCGTGGGAGCTTTTCCTGGGCTTTTCTTCCTTGCAATCTTTGGAAAACAACTTTTGATTTCATCTGGTAATGGCCTTGCGCTTTTGGTCATTGGATTGGTCTTCTTCTTTTGTCAAGCAAAGACTTCCCCATTGTCCTTTTTTTGATCAACCTTCCCCATCGTCCTTGGTCTCAATTTGTTCCTGTTTGTCTACAGTTTTGGCACAATCAATCGTCTTTTTATTGTTAGCCCACTGAAAAGCACATAAGAAGACAAAAACACACACTTCAATATATTTTTTAATATATCTTCACATACCTTTATACGCTTTTAAATCTTAACGACAACCTAATGGGTGATCATAGAATTTTCCGTAGAAAAACAAGAAAATTGAATAGAGTACAGCTAATAAAATCAACACCAAAGCAACAGACAAATGGATCAGGGGTGAGTGTTGTGCATTTGGGTGTTATGCACTGTGTTGTGCACCCCTTAGCCATCCGATCATATTTTGGACGGCCCGGATGCATTTGACCATTTTAATTTAATTTTGATATATTTTTACTGGTAAAAAATTAAAATACATCCAGACCGTCCAAAACATGATCGGATGATCGAGGGGTGCATAACACCCATCCCGTTTCCCAGACAAAGACAATTCATAGTAATCTTAGGGGTGAAATCGGTTTGGTCCCGTGTGAGTTTTTTCAAGACCGAATCGGTTTAAGGTGATTTGTTACATGATCGATTCCGACCGATTTTAAATCGGTTTCGGTTCGGCTCGGCTCGGGTGGGGTTGGGTTTTCGGAACCGGGTTTCAAAATCCCTCTCTTGTTCGGTTTCCCCAATGGGTTTTCTGTCCTTTTATTTTTTGAAAGATTTTGAGAACCGGTTCTCAAAATCCGGGTTTTCAATAAGGATTTTCAAGAATTTTGAGAATCGGTTCTCAAAAACCCTTTCAAATAAAGTACACATATTTTATTAAAAATATCACATTTTTTTTGTTTTTGGTTTCATTTCGGTCTAGCCGTATTTTCAGACAACCAAAACCGAACCATATTTATGTCGGTTATTTTTTCACCCTTAATTCATAGGGAAAAAAGCGCACACGGTGTAGGCGCGCCTAAGAAACGAAGAAAGTTCAGGTCAGGCGAAATCGCGGTGGCGTAATTTCTACAAACATATCGGGCTCGTGGCAAATTTGCCGCGTGATCCCTCTCTCTCATATACGCACGGAAGACCAAAATTGCATCCAATTGCGATAGGCAGACATCTAGCAAAACACAGGCCATCAATGGAGGTGGAGTATTCTGGAACCCAATTCGTACCAAAAGATAGAAGACCCGACGGTCTCGGCGACCTATATGTTATCCCAGATGAAATCATATGTGCTATATTGGTGTATCTCGATCCTCGCGACGTCGCTCGCCTTTCTTGCGTTAGCAGGTTTCATTTCCATCATTTATTTGCACATATACGAATAGGCACTCGAAAATATATATATATTGCACTATCTAATCAGGTGTTCTGGTCATACTTTCGTACAGTGCGTCTTTGAATTTGTGTAAACATTTCCATTTCCTTTTGTTTGCTGACAATTGGTCATATGCATTCTGCTTAAAAAAGGGTGGTCTGGATTGAACCAGCGTAGCGACGCCCATCAACTGGGAAACCCACCCGACTTGAAATGCTGGGACTTTAGTCATAGCTGACCTGGCCGAGGAGGAAATATTGATCCATTGCAAACCCCATTAACTATATGCTACTCCCACGGCCAGCAAAAAAAATTCTGGAGTCATGTGATTAGTCGACCCCGGATTATTCGAGGCATGCTTTAACCCTCCCTGGCCCGAGTTGTCAAAGACCAAAAAAAGCTTCTATATAGAACTTGAGAATTTAAAACAGGTTTCCAAGTGCTAAACTAGGAGTATTGTTTAAGGGATTGAAAAGGAAAAGATTATAACGCCAATCCATGCAGCAGCAGCAGCATTTTCAATACATTCAGTTTGAATTGGCATTCTACATCACAGTGGGTTCGAAAAAGACATCCACAGAAAGGAGTCTTGGCTCTAGGATTGTCTTGTTGAGGAAGCGGGGGAATCAGGGTTACTTCTAGTTTCAAATTGGGGCAAAGGTCACTAAGAATGGTTCAGAGCAAAATACTAGCACAAGAAGAAAATGTTTGCATGGAAACATATCGGTTTTCTGATCGTTAAATAAAGATATCCGTTGGTTGTTTTGGGGTGGGTACACTGTAAACGTTTGTATTTGTGAAGAAGGCTGAGGGATACTCCCAAAATGTGGTCTCATGTGATTTCTTCCATATTTTTTTGCAAACATACATCTTTCAGATCACCAGAGATGTTTGTTGCTGCGCACTTGGGGCTCTCCGTGTAGCTGTGTTTATGTTTGTGGGAAAGGTAGTTTTTCAGTGCGGATGAGAACCCAATTGATCAAGATGAATAGAATTAAGTGGTGGTGGAAAAATTAACTTTCTTTGAACCTGGAGGCATCCAATGCCATCATGATTGATACAAGTTTTATAACTATATGAAATGGCCTGGCCATTGAAAACCGTAGCTGGGTTTTTTTGGCTTTGCATTTATTTTCTCTCCCTACTGTTAAAAGTTAAAACGCTTGCCCAATAAGCGGAGATGTTGAAGTGAGGAATACAGTTCCCTCTTCCCAGTGAGTATCATTTTTGGCTCGGAGATTTTGCAGCCATAGCAAGCAAGAAGTAGCTATCCAAGATGAGGAATCTAGATCAATGAGTTGAGAGACAATCTTAGAATGAGTTGCAAAAGTCAAAATGGAAAGAGAGATCCATTTTTTAATATATAGATATAATTTCCATCAACACACGTAAATTTTTATCTTGTGTCTAATTGTGGACTGGTACTCAGCAGTGCTTCAAGTCAGCATTTGCATCCAGAATGGTGATGTCTCTCCACTATTGCAATTGAGAAAGGTCCTTCAGAGCCCAGAATTGTGTTAGGAATTGGTCTTGTCACCCTTGGAAGATTTGAGATGAAGTATGTTCTGGAAATGGGAGATGCAGACAAAGAAAAGGCATATGAGCAAATCTCTTGGATATATAGTAAATAAAGTAATGACTGATATATTGGCCGATAAATTAACATAAGGTGAAATAGGGAAGCAAAATTGGAAGTGTGATTGAGCGAGCTGCTTCCTTGTTCCTATAGAGGGTGATTTACCCATGCATGTCAAAGTTGAAGTGGTGATTCGACTGTGGTTGTTGACTTTCTAGTGTCAGGAGGATGCTTTTATTGTAGTAGGAAAGTACTGCATTTCATGTATGCAAATTCTTTGTTTAAGAATGAGGCTTGAAGAAGGAAAATCGTTTGGTGCAATAGTTGCTCATGACTGTAGACAAGGAAACAGTTTTAGATTAGCCTTAAAGTTCTGTGCAGTGGTCTCAGATGATGCTGTCATCAGTTGTGTTATTTTCTTGTGGTTTGGTGCAATAGTTGCTCGTGACAGTAGACAAGGATACAGTTTTAGATTAGCCTTAAAGTTCTGTGCAGTGGTCTCAGATAGTATCGTCATCAGTTGTGTTATTTTCTTATGGTAACACAATAGTTACGTTGTATAGGTCCGGAAAAGCTACATTTTTTTCCTTTTGATCCTTTGGTAGTTTTATTTTTCTGTTTCCTTGTAAGTGAAGGTAATTTGTATATGAAAAAGTCATCAATGGGATTCCAACAGCATACAAAAAGAAGAGGCGAAGCCTTCTGACATTGAACACAGGGAATTACACTTTCCTTCATGATATCTTATATTGCTTTGGAAAATGCCCCTTTGGGTGTAGTCTCATACTGCTTAAGTCTTTTTTTTTTACACCATTACTCGTATTAATAGTTTCTGTGTATATATATATACGTGTTTGGGGTGGTGTGCATGTGTGTTTGCTTAATTAAATAAAACTTCTCAGGGTTCTACTTCATGCCAGCTATAGATGACTACCTGAATGATTGTTTTGAAGGAAATTTTATCCAAACCACTTTTTTTTCTCAATTGTTTGAGTTTGTTCTGCTTAAAAATGCAGTGTGATGTACATTATATGCAATGAGGAACCACTTTGGATGAGTCTATGCCTCAACAATGTACATGGCCAACTTCAATACAAAGGCTCCTGGAAAAAAACTGCACTGAATCAGTATGTTCTTTGATTCATGCCCTAATTTGGCAGAAATTTGCTTTGCTGTTGAGAGTAAGGACTATTCCTCTTGATTCTGTTTTGTGGTAATCTGACAAATCAAATGATTGCAGTCTGTGTGTGCGAAATGGATATGAAGAAACTTGTAGAAAACCTATGCACTTTGATGGTGAGATATGTATGTTTTGATTATTTGATGGTTATTCCTACTTATGGTAAAGCTGAAAGAAGTTATATTGTCCATAGGTTTCTACTCTTTATTTCTGCTTAGAAGACATTACCGCTGTTATACCACATTGGTTGGATTCTCTTTTGATACCGGAAATGTGGAAAGAAAGGAGGACCTCTCGTTAGAAGACTTTCGTCAAGAGTTTGATGCAAAGAAACCGGTATGGGTTAATGCTTCTGATTTTGAAATCCAAGAGAATGGAAAGTGGAAATAGTGATATCACGGTCTTAACTAGGCTTAAGCCAACACTTTTTTTTTTTGGTCACATTTGTCACATTTGGTATTTTGATGCTCTCTGTCCTTTCGATGTATCTGCTGCTTTAAATTGTGTGGTGTTGAGGTAGATGCTATTCTTCCTTGAAAAAGGAAATAAATTACATAGTCTTCTGTTACTTCTTTTTATAGCAGTAGATGGTTAATTAGCTTAGCTATTCACTGTGCTACATTGTTTAAAGGGATCATAGATTATTACTGAACTCTGCTCCAGGTTTTGATTTCGGGTCTGACTGATACTTGGCCAGCAAGGCATGCATGGACAATTGACCAGCTATTGCTGAACTATGGAGATACAGCATTTAAAATCTCTCAGAGGAGTAGTCGGAAAATTTCTATGAAATTTAACGATTATGTCTCATACATGCAAATTCAGCACGATGAGGATCCCCTCTATATTTTTGACGACAAGGTATGTTGCTCATCTTAATATTCGTGCGATCTAGCTTTCTTGTATTGTCTTTAATATTCTCTAAATTACAACTCTTGCAGTTTGGTGAAGTCGCTCCAGGCTTGTTGAAGGATTACAGTGTGCCTCATCTATTCCAAGAAGACTATTTTGATGTACTTGATAGAGAGAAGCGACCTGCTTTTAGATGGCTCATTATTGGGCCAGAAAGGTCTGGGGCCTCTTGGCATGTCGATCCAGCTCTTACTAGTGCCTGGAATACTCTACTGTGTGGCCGTAAAAGGTAAACCTGATATGACCTCCGTGAAGAAATAATATATATCACGGTCCACGTATGCTTGTTGGTGACCTAAAATATTAAATTCTTCAATCATCTAAGTCCTTCAGAATTATGACCAAAAAAGGCGAGTCCTAAAGTCTTTGCTGTTGCTTGCTCTTTAAACTTCTTCATCCTCTCAAGATAATTTTACCTTTCATGATTATGAACTAAAAATAAAATTATGCTATACCTCCGAATATTAAGGCCCTCTGCGGACAAATCATGTGCATCTGCTGTAGAAAGCTTGATTTGGGGGGTGGTGGTTGTTGAAGTGTTCACTTGTTGTACATACGTTTCTGAAGTTGCTATATGCCCGATGCGTAAAAAGAACAAGGTTTGCTTCCTTTCAATGATAAGTTTGGCTTCCTTCTTTTTTCTGCCGGGTAAAGGAGGCAATGAAAAGCCTGGACAAGGGCCTGCATATTTAGCTGGTTTACTTACTCAAGACAACTACACTTCTCCAAAGTTGATTAGAGGACAATTCTTGTGATTTAGTTATGTTTATGATTGTCTTTGCATAATGAGTTAAACGACATCATTTTATAGATATACAAGCGTAGTAACCATACTGTGTTACAGAAGCGCAAAAAAGAATTCTTCTCTGTCTAATGATATTTACTGCTAATAGTTTACGATTTAACATTTAAATGTGAAATGTTAGAGGCTGAGGTGGAATTTTTTGTTTAATGTGGGAAAGTTTGAAACTTTTTTTTTTAACCTCTAAAGTGGGAAAATCATAAGAGATGGTAAATGAATATTAGAGGCTGAGGTGGAATTTTTTCTTTGAAAAAGGAGAGTGTCGTGTGTCAGACATGTGCTTATAGGTGCAAGGCACATAATATATCGGATGTTTTTGACATATTAAGCACAATAAATGTATATTTTTGTAGATAAGTCTGTCTAGTGTGAATCTTTTCATTGATGATTTAATATGCTCGCTGTTCAGTATGACAGAAGAACAATCCATGATTCAGTTTGTAACCGAACTTTTTTTTTTTTTTGGACGTATACTAGCCCCCATAGAACTACAAACATGCACAAACAGACATGTACTGTTCCAATTGCTATAGCTTTCAAAACTAGCCTGAATGTGGATGGATGGGTTTTGAGTCTCTTGATGTGGTAAACATGTGATCCAGAACCTTCTCTTACTTTAGAGGTTATAAATTTCTAGGTCACTCATAACTTATGAAATATCTAACTTATAGAGTTATGCTTTTCTGATCAATACAGCTATAGCTTTAGTCTATGAAGCACTGACACTTCTAGAGGTTGCCGTGTCCCCATATCGGACACGGGGACACGCCACGTGGTGTGTCCGTTAAATTAAATTATTTTTTGGAGGGGGACACTCGGGGGGACACGGCATGGACACAGTGTACCACATATACACTCTATGAATCTCTCGATCTCTCCCTCCCTCTCTCACTGTATATATGTCCATATATATATATATGTACATATAAATGTGTGTATGTATGTATGTATGTATGTGCTGGTACATATTTGATGGATATATCTCCGCCGTCCTGTGTATATATCTTACATGTATATATGTGTGTATGTACTGGTGTAAATATCTTACATATCAAAAGAAAAGTGTGTATAAACTGTTACTGCATACGTATATGATATATTTATATCATTTATTTATTTACTTAGGTTTGCCGTGTCCCCCGCCGTGTCCGTGTCCATTTTTTTAGAATTCCCTTGTCCGTGTATGTGTCCGTATCCGTGTATGTGCTACATAGTCTTTAGTCATTCGATTTTGTGCTTTTTCATTATCAGCTGCTTGGAAGTTTTTTAATCTCTCAATCTTGATCAAATAGGTGGGCGTTGTATCCCCCAGGAAGAGTGCCTGCAGGTGTGACCGTCCATGTAAATGAAGAAGATGGTGATGTTAATATTGAGACTCCATCGTCATTGCAGGTGTTTTATTGTTTGATGTTCAGATTATGTTTAGTTTCATCTGATTCGCTTTTCATTGGTTTTTGGTGCCTTTTTTCATCTCATCCCACCTTAGATAAGTTTGTTGCTTGTTTTCAGTGGTGGCTTGATTTTTATCCACTTCTTGCTGATGAAGACAAACCAATAGAGTGTACCCAACTACCGGGGGAGACAATTTATGTGCCAAGTGGATGGTGGCACTGTGTGTTAAATCTGGAAAACACAGTTGCTGTCACCCAGAATTTTGCGAATTCCGCGAACTTTGAATTTGTTTGTCTTGATATGGCTCCTGGTTATCAACATAAAGGAGTTTGCCGTGCTGGATTGCTTGCTTTAGATGAAGGCAGCTTTGAGAATGCTAAAGACATGAGATTGTCTGCTGAAAATAGTTTGAACAACTTAGACCTGACTAGGAAAGAGAAACGGATCAAATTTGGAGAGCCTGTAGAGGGGGCAAATTATGACATTGCTGCAAATCAGACCTCCAGAAAACACAAACTGCATGATCTGGAATTCTGTTATGATATAAGTTTCTTAGAGATTTTTTTGGACAAAAGGAGGGACCATTACAATTCTCTTTGGAGTTCAAGCAACTGCATAGGACAGCGTGAAATGAGGGAATGGTTATGGAAGCTGTGGGTTGGAAAACCAGGAACGAGAGACCTGACATGGAAGGTATTACTTTGGTTTTTAGCAGCTTTGTTGTTTAAGCATCGGTTATTTAATTTAACTGGAAAGCAGCACTTTGATAAGATGAGGGTTACGGGCCATCTTTGGGCTGCGTGTGATTTGCATCTGAATTACATGTTAGCTCCAATTCTCCGGGTCTCAAATGTCTCATAGGTCAATATTACGTGCATCTCTCTCTCTCTCTCTCTCTCTCTCTCTCTCTCTCTCTCTCTCTCTCTCTCTCGTGCGCACGTGCACACATACCTCACACATAACCTTTATTGAACAGTAAAAGCAGATATTTTAGGCGCTCATTATATCTATGCAACTCTTTTGCCAAGATTATCTGCTTGGGGGGCCTTCTTGTGCTCTTATCCCAGGCCAACAGTTCATGCAATCTTGTGCACCTGCCCATGCAATCTTCATTACAATCTTAATTTCTGGGAGTAGGCACTTGTTATGAATCATTTTCGTGATTTAGAGCGTGCTTGTGAGATTCTGCATGAGTAAATAATGTGATAATTGTACTGTAGCGTGATTTGTTTTGCATCTAGCCAGTAATGTTCTGAAATTGCTTAGGGAGCTTGCCTTGCGCTGAATGCGGGCAAATGGTATGAATGCGTCACAGAAATTTGCAAATTCCATGAGTTGCCTTTCCCCACAGATGATGAGAGACTTCCGGTTGGCATGGGTAGCAATCCTGTAAGTGAGCTTTCTGTTATGAGACATCGTCTTCTGCTGATTTACATTTTTAGGGGCTTTTCTATTTCTATTTGAACTTTAGCTAGTTCTATTTCTCATCCTGTGTATTGGATACATAGATGCATCTAAACTTTGGTGGGGTTAAATTTTTTTTTTAACTTTCTTTTTGCGTCTATCTGGCGAGACGCTTAGTTGGTTTTCCTGTAGGAAAGATGGAAACATTCATATGGAAAAAGTTGCTGATTCAATTTTCAAGAGGGAAATAAATAGAAAACATGCCTTTTCATAAGCCATTTGTTTACGAACTAAACATCCAGCAGATATTGAAATTGAAGCCACAGCTTGAGTTTAAGATGTTTATAGGAGGCGTATATAATAATGCACATTTTCTTTCCCCTTATGCATATAATTGTAATGCAGTTTGGGGCCATAGGATAACCATTGCTTTGATGCAATGGGGGTTCTCATTTGGAGCATTCTCGAAATATTTGGGGAGTGGTTGCATGATCATAAGTGACAACTGTTCTCGTTCATAGAAATGTTAATACTCAATTATCATCCATCTGTTAACTTTTTATATAAACTGGTAACAGGTTTATCTCATTGCTGACCATGTAATTAAGGTTTATGTTGAAGACGGGCTGGAAGCTTGTCTTCATGCTTTAGGCTCTGAGGTAATTTCGTAGCTCTTAATTTTTTTCCTGTACTGTTGTCATATCTTCGTATGAACTTTGAATTGCATCTTTACAGCTGGAGTTTTACAGTCTACTGTGCAAGGTTGACTCCCCTCTGAAAAACCACATTCCTGGTGTTTTGGCAAGTGGAATTCTTTTTATGGACAATGGGTCATATAAAATTGTGTCGTGGGATGGAAAAGGAGTTCCTGAAGTGATTACTAGGTGTAATTTCATTTCGGGAAATTGCTTGGAAGTTGATTTTCCACTCGGAATATGCTCAAAACGACATTTTGACTTGAGAAAAGCTGGAATGTCCATAAGTGAAGCCATCAGTTCTGGCAAAAGCTCAATCATATGGCCTTATATTGTGACAAAAAGATGCAAAGGGAAAACATTTGCGGAGTTGTAAGTTGACTTGGCCATACTGTTTATTACTTCAATGTAGATACAGGGGTGTTTATTACTTCAATGTAGATACAGGGGTCTTCAACCTTTAGCCCTTGTAATATGGTAGAAGCGTTGTACTATAAAGGATCTTGACTTTGTTTTCTTCTCTTTGCAGAAGAGATACTCTCTCATGGGAAGATACTCTTAACTTAGCTTCCTTTCTGGGCGAGCAACTGCGCAACCTTCATCTCTTGCCTTTGCCATCTTTAAATGCTTCAGCGTTTGTGAATACTGAGCAGGAAATAGAGTACCATTGTGTCAATAATTTGGTGGAGGCTGTCGCAGAGAAACTTAATATTCCGGCTGAGTGGGATTTCTTCATCAGAACTCTAAGGAAAAGGAAGAACGATGTCTCTAGCCGCTTGACCAAATGGTATGTTCAACTATCATCACTAAATAAGTTCGTTGATTGTTGAGGGCGAGGTAACTGCTCATGGTGATATACCTATGTTTGACTAGGACAGTTCTTACAATTCTTTTATGGCATCGTTTTGAACACTTTCTACCTTGTTGGTTACAAGTCTTCCCAACATTTGGTGTATGTGTTCATTTTTTGGATTCCATAAAAAGGATATGTAATTGGTTAAATTTGTACATCATTCTTATTTCCCCATCAGATGACCAAAAATGATTTCCCTTGATTAGATAGAGAGAATTAGTTATGTTACTTCCTCCTGTCCGCAAAACAAGAACTTCAAAAAAATGCATTTTCTCGAGAAAAAATCAATCTTTTTTTGGTCAATTAAAAGAGTCATCGATATTTAGTATCTAACATCGAAAAGTTTGAATTTTCTTGGACAAAAATGCATTATTTTTAAGTTCATGTTATGTGGACTATCTTTTTCGGGACGGAGGTAGTATATGTTTTTTTTTTTGGTGAACAGTATAAGTTTTATTCGCCTGTCATTACTGAGTATTTATCTTTTCTTCTGAATGGTCTACTGTGGTTGATTGTGACAGTTAAAATTATATTGTTGCAATTCAGACAAATTAATAGCCATATGTTTATCTCGTTGACTGGATATTTAAAGACTCTAGGACGTAGACATCAATGCACATGCTTAGGATATCCTTTTGTGGCCAGATAGAGGAATTGCATGGTTAAACTATCAGGTAAGGTATTATCAGTGTTTGACCCATAATCATCTGTACACAAGAAGGTCAAATCCAACTCTGCTGCAATCTTTGGCAAGGTCTGGCCCCCACTTTTATTATTATTTTATTTTTTTTGCAGACAACCAGGGTATTTATATCTTGCATTCACCCCCTGCTTAGAAGGACAAGAAAAAAATCGTAATCATTGCAGTTCTTAGCATTTAGGTGGTTGTGTGCCTGGATAAACCAAGTACGCCTTAATGAGATTGAGGCCGTAAGATGCCCTACTTAAATAGTCACATTTCTTGTATTATGACTGGCTAGATCACTATCAAATAATGTTCCCGCCTTGTTTTCATTTTGGTGACAAGGCGGGCATTGAATAAGCAAATTTTATCTTTAGAGTCATCTTTATGTTAACTGTTAAGAGTGCAGTTGAGGGTATGTGTTCGAGTGTTGGATTCATCTAATTGGTATGTCGTAGGCCACGTCGGCACCGCAAGATATTAATCTTTGTCCACGAAATGTTAATATCTCTTTTGTTTTGGTGTAAAATGGTGTCTATAAAGTACAATATAGTTTTTCCTGCATATTATGGCGGGTTTTGTGCACAGTTATACCATGAACTCAAATTACTATCTATGCTGGCCTGTGTGTGCCCATACTCCAATCACTTGTCTGGAAAACAAGTTCCGTACCCTTTACCAAGTGTCAACTATCCAATACTTGTAATTTAGGATGACATACAGTAATCCTTCAGGATTACATTTTCAGGCATTTGTTGCCTTGAAATAATGGAAAGTAGTCTGTTTTTTGCTTCAATTCTGTTCCATGCTTGTGCTTGTTAAAATTGTGCAGCATATTAGTCGTACTCTCATCAATGGTTATAATCTTGGAGTTCTTCTCTTGCAAATTGTAGGGGTGATCCAATTCCTAGTTTTCTGATAGAGAAAGTAGACGCATACCTCCCCGATGATTTTGCAAAGTTTCTCAATGTATCTGAGGTTGTTTCATCATCTCTTCTAATTTAATAGTATTTCTTGTACATTTTTTCATGCTAAAGTTAGTTTTCAACTTGATAACCTAACTACTTTAAAATTTGCTTCAGGATGGAAAAGTTGGTGAACCTTGCTCCTGGATACACTCTGATATTATGGATGACAATATTCACATGGAACCATGTTCTGTTAGTTCCCTATCAACAGAGCATCACTCAGATGCTGACCTGATGCAGAATGGTCATGTGAATGGCTGTCATGGCGGTGGAAAGGTGACATCGTGGCGTCCTAGTCATATCCTTGATTTCAGTGATTTATCTCTAGGTGAGGGATTTCAAGTGATTCACTGTTTGTACTTTGTATATAAGCATGTCTTGGAAGAATTCAAACTTTTCAGGATTCCATTTTCGATAAACATAATTGAAGTTTGTATGATTGCTAAAGTATTTGTAGAGGGATAGTGATTCATGGGTTGGCTGTTTCTGTTTAACAATCATGTGTTGGACCTGAAAAAAAAAATGTCTTCAAGGTAATTTTTTCTTGGGTAAAAAATCTGCAAAGTTAGACAACAAAGGTGGTACTTTATTAGTGGTGGCTTCTGTTTTCCCCCGTGCGCACCTTGTTTCCAATGGTGCGCAAAGTTGACCTCTTGCTTTTTTGGTTCTTTAATTCTTTGGTCCATGTAACAAGAATTTGTCGATACAGGACAACATGCCTGTCTGCCTACCGTAGGTATGTTTCATGTTTATAGGACATGTTTTTGTTGCCTTTCTGACATCTAGCCCGAATTTTGTGTTCTTATTTGTCTTGGATGTGTTTTGAGGTATTTTTATTCTCCCCTCCAAAGTCATTGTGCACCACAGCACTTTTTGGCCGACAGATGTGGTTGCTTAGGTCACCGCCTTGCGTGTTCTCTGCTTTTGGAGAAGATGTTCATTGCTGTGATGATTTCTCATATCATATGGACGTAATTTTAAAGTAGAGAACATCTTAATATCATATGGGCGTAATTTTCATTCTTTTAATTTCATGTTGATTTCTCAATCATCGACAACAATAGTATAGCATTTATCTTAGTGATATTAAAATGCCTGTCTTTTGCAGGTGACCCAATTTGTGATTTGATTCCAATACATCTGGATGTCTTTAGAGGTGATTCAAATCTCTTGAAGCAGCTTCTGGAAAGCTATAAATTGCCATTGGCAAGGAGAATATCACAGCAAGAATCTGTTGAGGGTGGCAGCAAGTTTGGACGACTCTCATACATAGCCATGTGAGTTGAAATTTTGTTTGTTGTTAACATATGCCTTGTTCCAGTGTATTTCTTCTTCAAGATGTTAGTTGACCTTAAAAAGATCATTTATGAATCGGCTCTAGCTTGCTAAGTTTAGTTTTGTCTGTTGAGTTCTTGAACGCATCAGATAATTAGCTTACTTGATTTTACCTTGTTCCATGCTATGCTTATAAGATCCTATGATTCTTTTTATTTTTCTTAGTGGCAAACCAGTTAATGACCCATGCATCAAAAAATGAGCCCACTTGATTTTACGTAGTTGAATCCATGCTTATAAGATCCAATGGTCCTGTTTATATTTTTGTGATCTAGGTGAAACTATCTACAGTTCCTCTTGTAGGTTACTAGGTTCCCGAGAACCATGTGTGAAGCTCATTGACATTTGAGAAGCACCATAAGTTGGTTTTTGGTTTTCTTAAGGTCGTTATGATGCCGCACTCTTTTGAAAAGTAATTGTGGGTAGCGTTTATCCTTGAGGTACCACTCAGGTTCTATCATGCAAATGGTGAATTGACATCAGGTTTGGGTCACAAGTGTTTTGATGGTGGTGTTCCAACCCAATTTATAACCAATAAACCTGGTTTCCACTTCAAACCTGTAACCCAACTGAAACGTTTTGAACGCATATGCTATATCTGATCCTAAATATTAAAAGAACCTAGCCATACCACTTCCCAATCTTAAATACAACTTCAGAAGGACCAGATCAAACTTAAATACTCGGTTTGGCTTGTATGTCTTCAAATTTTGAACTTTGGTGGTGGTTGGGTTTCATCAAGAATTGCTGTTCTGAATGATACGCATGGAAACTAAAAGACCAAACAAAACCATAGAGGCCCACGTGTAGGGGACCAAAGCATTATATTGACTCACAACGGGAATTTGTAAGAGAAATAGCAGAGTGTCATAAAATCTGCATGTTCTTGCCTGGAATATCAAGGGGTTGAAGTGGGTATAGAACAGAGTATAGTGAAGTATTTCAGTATTGGAGTGTCTCCAACAACTCTATTTCTAGTTCGAAATAAAAGAGGGAGCCCTTCCCAAAAAATTCCCACCGTAATCTTGCCCCGATAGTCACCCATCTCTCTGTGTGTGTGTGTGTGTGC
>JAXBDA010000090.1:104190-128131 GCA_036023075.1 Gaultheria prostrata | reverse complement strand
TACGACCGTCTACGAGAGAGATTAGAGTATGTTGAAGCCATCAAGAACCACATGATAGAGCTAAAGATCGGCATGTGTTACAGGAATATAATTAAGGGGTTTTCGTGGCATTTCTTCGACTTGGATTATGATCTTAACTTGGAGAACATATTGCCTGGTAACATCTCTTGTCCTCCGACCCAAAATTTTGGATCCTCTTTGAAACTCCAACTTTTTTAGGGAACACAATCGTTACAGTTTTCCCTCCTTTTTTCATATTGAATTTGAATATGAGATAAAGGGTAAAAGGGACAATTGCTCTTTTTTCCCTCTTGGACTAGTCAAAATAGACAAATTATGGACATCCAAAAAAGGAAAGGTGGACTAAAATTTTGAGCGGCCATTCACCTGAGATGTTTGAATGAATGATTCTTTCTGTAATGTTTCTCACATCTTTAACGAAACAAACGTTAGAAAGAGCATTTGAAGGGAGTGGCCTTCTTATTCCAGTCAAGCAAGCACTGCGCATTATTCTTATCCTGCGTGTTTGTCAATGTCAATAGGTGATACTCCAATGGAAGTAAGACTGAAGCCGAGAAGACTGTTCAAGCTTCCGTGCGACTATAAACTGCTCAGAAAGTAATGAAGTTTAGACCGATTCAAAATACTTTAAATTTGTAACATATATTGTAGTACTAACTTTCCTAATCTCATGTAGCTTGGAAGAACAATACATTATGGAACCATTCCTAAACACTGACCCTTCTGTCTACTCTTGGACCGAGATGGATTTTATATATCGTAATACTCGTAGAATCCATTGCTTGTGGAGGCCGCCTCATGCTGGTTGGATCAAGCTGAACTTCAGTGGAAAAGGCACAAGTGATGGTGAAAGCACACCAGCAGGATTTGGAGGCATCTTTCGCGATGAACATAAGAACTGTCTGGCCATGTATAGTGGCAACATTGACGAAGCAGATTCAGTTGTTGCCAATGCTGAGGCACTAAGGCCAGGATTGAGATGTTTGCAATACTTGTCTTCTCCAGTTAGAAAACTAATCGTGGAGGGAGACGATGTTCGTATTATCAGATGGATGAACAATGGCCCTGAGCCACCGACGAAAGTTGTTGGACCATTGTCTGAAAGTTGTGAGCTTTTGGAGGGGATAGAGCCTGTGATTCGACATGTTTACGAGGAAGCCAATTCAATGGCAGTTGAGTTGGCAAAGAGAGGCACTCGGCTCCCGAATCTTCGTGTTTGGGTATCTCCATCAGTTAAGGATCTGTTTGCTTGAAGCAGTCTATCACCAGGGCCATTGAAAACGCGATCAGTTTGGTTTGATACCTATAAACTTTTGCATTGAGAAGGCTCTAGAATTATTTTTGTATTTAGTCTATTCCAATGAGCTATGGTTTATTGGTATTGGTAATCTAGCACAGAACTATAAAGATTGACAAATGATTTCTTAGCAGAAGATTAAAAAAATTCGTGTTGAATTTTCTTAGCCGTCTTTTTTTTCCCGGGTTGTTTGATGTTTCTGGCAAATTTAATCCAAATTGATTATTATTTGTCTTTATTCAAAAAAAATTACATTTTTAGTTCTGCGTCCATTTTTTTAGAGGAATCTAAAAAAAGTTCCTAAAAACAAAAATAATCCAAATTTTTATGAAATATTGGATTATTTTTATTTTTATTCAAAAAACAATCCAAATCCAGGTTATCTTCTTCGTTACCTTTCAATTGATATTTGATTTAAGCTTTTGTGTTTTTTTCTTCTAGGTGGTCTATTGAGAGGGAGGAAAGGGTAGCGACCCCCACATTGATATTGTATGAGTAAAAACAGATTTGTGTGGGGAAAATAAAAATTATAAATTTCAAATTGGATTGATCCGATGGAGGGAGCTGCGTTCTAAGAAGAGTGAAGTTGGAAAAAATCATTCAGCGTCACCAGGGTACCACCACGTGATCCTCCAGCCATTTCCACGCCGCTCATTCACGTGGGGCCAAAACTATTAGTGAAATTAGTTTAAGTTGGCTTTTTAAGTTAATGTGTTGTGAAAGAGTGACATGTCTCGTAAAACACAAGTCGATTTTGAATTTAAGTCAATTTTGTGAAACAAACTCCTTACGAGTCTCGCATATTTAGGAGAGTGGTCTGTGGCACGTTAGTCCTGAATAATCTCTCGTGAAGTTGGGGTTGGTGAGAAGCCATCCAATGAATCTCCACCCCTCCTACAAAAATACTCTATTTATGAGACCAGACAGTTGACTCTTGTTTTTTTTTTTTAATCAGAATTCCATTGTTGTATACGATAAAAAAGTCATCCGACATTCCATCTGAATACAAGGGAATTGATATTGGCACTCTCCATTCTGATATTGACATTCCTATTTTTTTTTTATCTCTATTAGGTGAAGTTACTAAACCACCCTTGTACTTCATAGCTTCATGTGTAAAAGGAGGGAATTAATTATAAAGTATAAGGGTGGTTTAGTAACTTCACCTAAGTGTCAATATCAAAATGGGAGTGCCAATATCAATTCCCAACAATAAAACCCGAAAAGGCATATTAAAAACACAAAGACTGAGCTCACTTCTCACCGACAACGAGGCACGAGGAGTGTGCAATCAATACATAAAATCCCCTGATGCTGGAAGACATTCAAGAAATCATGTTCCGGGCTCATTACCAAAATATCCTTCTTGCCTAAGTTGAAAACAAGCCTGAAAAATCAAAAGCGCAGTCAGCCATATGGTCAAAGCTATGCACAGTACAGAGTGCTTTAGAAAAAAACCTCCCTTTTCCTTTGAATCTAGTGTACAATCCCACAATTAGGGGAATAACGGTCTTTGGTTTTCTCGTGGACAAAGCTATGCACAATACAGAGTTCTTTAGAAATGTTCTCCTAAGAAAGGGGCAAATGATGTCTTCGTTCTTATTAGTATAGGTTTAGATACATTTTCACATCTAAGCAAAAAGAGTCGATTCTCCAAAATTGTGTCTGGACTTTGCAACCATTGCAGATAACATACTCATCTGCACGAAAAGTGAAAAAAAGGACAGGGGGAGGGGAGCATGTAAGCTCTGCCTCCCCTTTCCCTCTCGTACTTGTTTTCATCAGTAATGGTTCCCTTGTCCGGTTGAGTTGCAAAGAAAAAACTTCAAATTTCAGCATGCGTCCATGGATTACACATTCGAAATTCTAGAATTGGATCATATTTCCATATAACTTAAGCTCACGAGAATAAACTGTTTCCACTACATGAGGTAAAAACGAGCCAAGAAACATTGAGCTCAAGCTCGGAACAAGTGATGGGGCCTATTGATTGAGTACGACTCAAGCTTGAAAAGGATCATGTGAATTTGTTGAGCTCTGCTCGCCAAGGAAGCAAGCTTTTTTACCTCGGCTTGTAAACCCCGCAACGTGTGAACAATGAGTAGAGTGTCTTTTCTAAGAGAATTTCTACAACCACAAGCACTTGCACACACACCGACAAGGTCTGTGGGCTCCACACACGCTGGTGGTACGGTTCAAGCTTGGAAGAACAATATGTCATGGAACCATTCCGAAACACATACCCTTCTGTCTACTCTTGGACCGAGATGGATTTTACATATCGTAATACTCGTAGAATGCATTGCTTGTGGAGGCTGCCTCATGCTGAACTTCAGTGGAAAATGCACAAGTGATGGTGAAAGCACACCAGCAGGATTTGGAGGCATCTTTCACGACGAACATAAGAACTGTCTGGCCATGTATAGTGGCAACATTGAGGAAGCAGATTCGGTTGTTGCCAGTGCTGAGGCACTAAGGCTAGGATTGAGATGTTTGCAATCAAGGATGGAGTAGGGGGACAACTGGTGGCGGCCGCCACCACAAGGTTTTCAAAAAATACAATTACCATATAAAAAATAAAATTTTATCCACGAATTATATAGACTTGCCACTACTAGATTAAAGTTTTTTGGTACTTTACGTGCATATAACAAACATCGGTTATTAAAGCTTTTATGTTATTATTGTTTTTCGTAGAGTGGATGAATATTCATAATGCAGTTTGTCTTTTTATTTTTTTGGTACGTATTTTCGCCACCACAAAAGTAAAATCCTGACTCCGTCCTGTTTGCAATACTTGTCTTCTCCGGATTAGAAAATTGATCATGGAGGGAGATGATGTTCGTATTATCAGATGGATGAACAACGGTCCTGAGCCACCGACGAAAGTTGCTGGACATTTGTCTGAAATTTTTGAGCTGTTGGTGGGGATAGAGCCTGTGATTCGACTTGTTTACGAGGAAGCCAATTCAATGGCAGTTGAGTTGTCAAAGAGAGGCACTCGGCTCCCGAATCTTCGTGTTTGGGTATCTCCATCAGTTGAGGATCTGTTTGCTTGAAGCAGTCTATCGCCAGGGCCATTGAAAACGCGATTAGTTTGGCTTGATACCTATAATACTTTTGCATTGAGAAGGCTTTAGAATTACTTTTGAATTTTGCCTATTTCAATGAGCTATGGCCTATTGGTATTGGTAATCTAGCACAGAACTACTATTAAGATTAACAGATGATTTCCTAGCAGAAGATTAAAAAGATTCGTGTTGAATTTTCTTAGCAGTCTTTTGTTCTGGTTGTTTGATGTTTCTTGAGCAGGCAGTGACAGATACAGTTGCGAATTTCTCCTAGTTTGCAGGGACCACTCCAAAGCAGGCTTATGGTGTTGTCCAAGAAGCCTGGGCTTTAGGTTTACCAAAAATGCAAAATTTTGGGGTCTCCAATTATTTAGGACTGCTATATATATATATACAATGAGCTTCCAATAAGGGCCTCTTATTGAACTTACCATAAGGTCCTCCCATTTCCGGATCAAATTTTGACGATCCAAATCGCTCAATGTTTTTAAAACGTGTTTTATAGCAATTTTATCAAAAACTGATCGGATCAAGCCCTTCCGAGTATTTGTTTTTTATGATTTCTAACGAGGGCACTTAAAAACACGTTTTAAAAATATTGAGCGGTTTGGATCGTTAAAATTAGGTCCGGAAACACGAAAATTGGCTAGGTCTTTATGGTAAAGTTCAATTGGCCCTTATTAGAAGTTGATCATATATATACTAGACCCGGATAATTTTTGTGTAAGTCATGTCTCAAGTATTAAAATTGATAATAACTTATCTCTGGGCAACCATGTCCAAAAAAGATTAAATGGATTGACAATTTTGTCCATTGAGAAGGATATGGTGAAAATGCTTGATTATAAAGACTTAATTAGTACGTTTGTCGCTAAGAGTGCGAGAAGACTAATGTTCAAATGATGGATTTTGAATATTGTAACGGTTGTTTATTTTTGGATAACTATAGGTTTATATTTTGTAATGGTAAATCTTTTGTAACGGCTTTTATATGGACTCCTTATTGATTAACTTTTATATGCAAAATATAGGGTGGGTATCGTTTAATGAGTTCGATTTAGGTCTTCGAAATCAATGAGCCGGCTTTGGACCACTCTTCAATAATTTTGCAAAAAAATTCAAAAGTGTATTATGTATAAATAAGAAGAAAATTGGGAGGAATGCAAGGGCTAACCATTTCTCAAAACTGTCAATGAAACTGGTTTAAGTTGATTTTTTCGATTGATGTGTTGTGAGGAAGTGAGTGTCTCATGAAATACAATAAATTAATTTTAAGTTTAAGTAAGTTGGGTTGGTGAGAAGCATGAATCTCCACCCTTCCAACAAATATATCCTATCCTCCAATAAAAAAAGACCAGACGGTTGACTCTTGTCTTGGAAACGACTAATTCATTCTTTCATCCCTAAACTATTCAGACATTTTTTATTTCGTCCTAAATTATGAATTGAACCCATCTCATCCCTTAACTCAAATCGGTAACGTGAGTGCATCATGTGTCGTTAGCCCACCAAAAATAAGAGCAAAATTGACTTTGCATGCAAAGCCAACCTAAGGCCAAAGCCGTACCCACACAGGCCCGGCCTTAGGGCAAGTCCCAAGAGGCCCAGGTCTCGGGGTCTTGGATTTTTGGACTAAAAAAGGGGGTCATATTTTGACTATTTTGAATAGTTATAAATATTAGTTTTTCCATATAATATGGCACCCTTTGTGTCGGGTTCAATCCTATTCTAATTGTTGTTATTTAATTGTAAAAATATATATGATTTACTTGACAATCGAGCCTAAGGCCTCCAAATACCTTGGGCCAGCCTTGTACTCACATAAGCAGATTTGGTCTAGTTTGGTCCATGTACAAACTCACCTCAATCTGCTTTATTAGCCCAGATGTCTATTGCGTGTCTACTACTGGCAAGGGAGGTTTGGGGATTGATTGTGAAGACTAGAGTAGGGCTGCAAACGAACCGAGTTGCTTGCGAGTAGCTTGTGGCTCGGTTCAGCTGATTTAGTAATCGAGCCGAGCTCGAGCTCGAGTTCGAGTCTTAAGTTCGTTTAGTAAACGAGCTTAGTAAAGTTCGACTCATTTATATAGGCTTGGCTCGTTTAAGAAGGGTCGTTGAGTAAATAACCATAGCTCGGCTCGTTAAGGGCTTTACGACGAACGTGCCGAGCTCTAGCTCGATTTTTTGCTCGTTTACTAAACGAGCCGAGCTCGAGCTCAACAAAGGTTGGCTTTACTCGGCTAGTTTGCACCCTTATACTAGAATGGATGGGGGAGATGAGCAATATAGGAGACTTTTTGGGTCAGCATGGGTTTGGGTATAAACCAAATTGTATCCATTTTTCCCGGGCATTATTTGGTTGGATTTGTAAAAATCCCATTTTTAATCCCTTGGTTTTTGGGGTGCTTTAAGCCGTGTGCTTCACTTCCGTCCAAGAGCTAAACGCAATTGAGTGGTTTGACCCAATAGACTCAAATTGGATAGTTCGGTGATGAGATGTGTTCAATTGATACTTTAAGGGCGAAATAAAACAAAAAGAGAATAATTTAGGGGCGAAAAGATGGATTTAACCATAATACTATAAATTTGGAAGGCGCCTTTTCTCTCGCTGCTCCAAATCTCCTGCTCAGAGAGAGAGAGAGACAGCGCGCGCGCGTTGACTGTCAATACTTCGATGTTCTGAACATTTCAAGGTATTTCTCCATCTCAATTCATTACTTCCACTTTCGATGGTGAGAAAGGGTGTACTTTCGATTGCTTGGCCACGTGGTACCCGGTAGGTACCCAAAAAAATTTCGCGAGGAAGGGTGTAATAAGAAAATGGAATCCTGAAATTTGGTCAGGGGAGAGCTAATCAAAAAATATGGATTTTCTCCATTTTTCACCATGGTATTCAATCCAGATTCAGCGTTCGTTTTATGCGTCTCATTTTTTGCTATATCTTTCGGTAATCAGAGCGATTTTTCAGTTTCTTATCAGCAGACCGCGAATTGTTGTTTCTTTGAATTTTTCCGGTGTTACCGAGCCTTTTTTGACAATTATAGTCTTGTTTGTTGTAATTTTCCTTGGTGTGTTCGTTTTTTAGTTAATTCAAGCGAGTATATTGTTATTCGCAGGTCGTTCCGCAGATGAGCTTTTGAACAGAGAAGTTGAAGCTGGGAATTGACATTCAAAAATTGCTAATCGACGGTGTATTGAAAGATTTTTGCTTTTCCCACTCTCTCGCCTCTTTGTTTTTACGACGAAAGAACTACCCACAGAGGGGCCGGTAAATGGGCCCTACTGTAGAGACTCGAACCCTGTTCCCGGGGCCGGTAAATGGGCCCTACTGTAGAGACTCGAACCCTATTCCCGTGAAGACAAGTGCTTTCCACTGGAACAAGCTCTTGGGTGGTTGTTAGACTAGTTTAGAGTGTTAACTCTTTAATGTTGTGCCCTGGGTCACACACAAGAAATCTAAGAAAAACTCTTTTATATATATTCACACAAATATACAAGTTGAAAAGTCTCTCCGGGAGCCACAACCGGCTTCCCCTCACACTCTTGGTCTCACCCTCTCACATTGCTACCACACACAAAATAAGAGAGATATAAGAGTATTTATAAACCAAGGTTAGGGTAACAGAAAACAACCCTAACCCTTGGGCCTTAGCCCATCTGGCCCACATGGGGTGGATTCAACAGTTAAAGTATGGCAACCACAATGCATTTATGCGGAGTCAGAACTTCTCACCCTGCTTTTCCAAGGAGACAGTTTATTACGTCGTGGAATCGTCCTGGGTCTCTGGTTTCCGAATTATGCAGTAGGATTGTAGAGAATCCTCATGGAGGTAGAGTTTTGAGAGTGAGTTGCGAGAAAAGATCTGATGATGGACTTGAGGGGAGCAAACCCTTAATTCAGCTGACAAGCGTCATGAACTTTGGTGCATCATCGGTGGCATCAGCTGAGAGGATGAGAGAGGTAGCTGACCTTATTCGCAGCAGCTTTCCTGAAGAAAGGCCTGTGATAGTTCTCTCAGCTATGGGAGAGACAACATACAAACTCTTACAGGTATATATGTGCACATTCAATGTTTAATTGAACCTTTTAATTTAGAATATGCCAACTGAAATTGGTTGTGTACCAGGCTGGGGAAAATGCTGTTACTTGTGGTACTTCTAACGTCTCAGACATTGAGGAGTTGAGCTTTGTGAAGGAACTGCATCTCAGGTTGAAAGCATTAGTTTCCATCATGAAATACTGTTGTATTTTTGTCAACTAGATCTCAAAATTCCGCATTATTAGGACTGCGGATGAGCTAGGTGTTGACAGATCCACTGTTTCAAGTAAGTTCCTAATTTTCAGTTTAAATTCCTTTGTTGACACTTGACAAGAATTCTTTCTTCTTCTTTTTTTAAATATGATCACAGTTGATAAGAAGTCTTGAGTTAAGCTTTCTTGCTATTTCTCTTTCCCTCAAAAAAGATTTCCTCATTATTCGCTAATCTAATCCACTCCACCATTCACAGTCTGCCATTGCCTGTTTTGGTTTCATGGAAAGATTTGTGTCAGGTTCTGTGAGATTTTAACCACACATTTAGGTCTTCGTAGTTGGAAGATTTTAACCACACAGAGTTGTATCTTTGTGGTGTGTAAGCTGCGGAGAATATATAGGTTGTCTGTAGACACTAGATAGCAATTGAAAACACATTTACAATGATTTCAATTGGTCCACATTTCCAATATGGACTTGATCTTCAAGAACAGATTGAAGATGCCATCTTTATTAATCTCTTACATAAACTACAGACTTTTTCCACATTCATGAGTCTCCTCTAAGTTTGACTTGTTCCATACCTATTTCCGGGCCTTAATTTGTGTTCCTTGTTCACGTTTTTGTTCACTGCAGATGATACGCATGCATTGTTACTTATGTATGCTGTTGTCATGTTTATTTGACAGCTCTTCTTAAAGACTTAATGCGACTTCTAAAGGTCATTGCTAAAGTGAAAGAATTGACTTTGCGCACCAAAGCCTACTTAGTCTCATTTGGGGAGTGCATGTCAACTAGAATTTTTGCGGCCTATTTAAATAAAGTTGGAGTTAAAGCTCGCCAAGTATGTGTGCTCTTCTGATTGCTATATCCAAAATTTTGTGTACTTAGCATGTCTGTATTCTTCATTGAGATATCGAAGTTGATTCAATGGTGACGAAAGTTTTCAGGCGTATACTTCGTTTGTTATGCTATATTTTGATAGAACTTTGACATTGAGAAAACGGAAAGTGTTGGATACATGAAAACAAAACATGAAATGGGACATGACCATTCCTCTTGAGAAAATTAGATTGGGAATGTCCTATTACTCTCTTTCTTCTTAACTATGTGGTAGTTTTTTTAGTACTCCCTTCGTCCCGTAAAATTGGTCCATTTTTTGGTAGCGACATTATTATTACGTTGTCCAGATTTTTCCTTTCCATATTTGCCCTTACCATTATTTTGTTACTTGGTCTTGAGTTTATTTTTGGGTGTTAGTTCAAAATTTTCCCACCTTTACTAATTTGAGAGGGCATTCCCACAAGAAGTCAAAACAGATTGAGAAATTCCCTCACAAATCTAGGTGGTAATTAGGATCGTTTAAAATTTAGGCAAATTGAAAACAGGCATTTTTTTCCTACCAAAAACTGCTTTTCTTAAGTTTCCCAATTAACAGCTTCAGTAAGGATTGAAGCCACTTTTGTTTTGGTTCTTTGACTTTCGTGCTTCTTTTTTGTTAAAAAGGGCAGAATGGGAAATCTCTTGGATTTTGGACATTGGAATGGGTAAAGCGACATTAATTTGGGGACAGTTAATGGAATAAGGGACTACTTTGTGGGACGGAGGGAGTAGCATTTTGCTTACTAGCTTAATGCCTGTCTATAGTAGATTTGACATACAAGTTTAGTTTTGGTTGACCTAAATGGGCCATGTTAAAACTTAAAACACATGAAAAGAAAAGATCACATTTGATACAAAAATGGAAAACACTTAGTTATTTCATAAGTACCCTTCAGTAAGCTTCTAATGTTGGGAAGCTGTTGTTTCTTGTATGGTGATCATTTCTGTTAGAAACTTAGAAGCTTTTCATTTCCAGTTTAAAGAAGTACAAGAAAATTGAAGATATAGCCTGACTTAATGTCCTACAAACATTGGCATTTGCTGAGCCAAGTGATCGAGTGTAAATGTTTCCTTCTGCTTAATGCCAGTTACCTAGTGAAGGATTTCTTAGTTACTCCTTTATCATGTATGACACGAAATATTTACAGTCTTTATCATATATCCTGCTGGATTTTTAGGTGTATTTTTTTTTTAATACAATCGCGACTAATTATGCTGTATATCATTATGCAGTATGATGCGTTTGACATTGGGTTCATAACAACAGATGATTTCACCAATGCGGATATTCTGGAAGCAACTTATTGTGCTTTGCTCCACAGCGACTGGGTTAATGATCACGCAATTCCTGTTGTTACTGGCTCCCTTGGTAAGGTATTCCTACAAGTGGACAGTTTTTTTTTTACCTTGAAACAGTCTCTATGTGCTTGAATGGTGTCCATTTGAGGGATTGCAGTAATGATGTTCATTGCCATTATGATCACAGGGCTTGAGATCTGGTGCAACCACTACATTGGGCTCGGGTGGTAGTGCTTTGACAGCCATGACCATAGCTAAAGCACTGGGATTGGAAATTAAGGTCAGTGCTTCCACTGAATATGGATGTCAAACATTCTGCATTCATGCATGCAAGTGTTGGGAATCCTCCCAAGTGTGAAAGTGACCCAAGGCATGTTCAAATCCTTAAAAATTTCTTCTCAACCGAAGGATACTTGTAAAAGCTTAAGAAGCATGTGTGCATTGATGTTGAGAATAATGGCCGAACCCTCCTGCCTATAAATTGGATGAGGTTAGAGCACAGAGTGGAGAGGCAGAGAACTAGAGATTAAGTGAGAGCCGCAAGGCTCCTCCTCTGGCAGGGGGTCATGAGTGAGTAAACACTGTGGTGAGAGAAAAAAAATACTGAGCGACTATCTATCATCTGGGGCTTGGATAGGGGTGTTGGGATTTGAATATTTTTACCGTCGATCCCACAATAATGAATATGGGGAACCACGTAAATATCTTGTGTCTATGTGGTTGAGTGCGTGAGTGAGTTTTTGGGCATACGTGGGGCACAACAGCAATGATGCTGCATACATTAATTTACTACAATTTGAGCACTCAACATGTATGGAGCAGTGTGTGAAACATACACCTGCAAATGAACGGAGGTACTCGAGATTGACTTGTTATCATTTGGGTGAAAAACTCACTCAACCTCATTTGATAAGAAAATCAAGCCAAGCTTATCACTATGCAAATTGAGCTCAATCACATGCCTGATTGCTTGGGAAGGTTTATGAGCTTCAAGTTGGTTTAGGTTGTAACCTATTGTCCTGGGTTACGTTCGTGCAGTGATAATGCAAATATTAGAGGGGAAGGTGTAACATCTAGGAATTGAGAGGCCTTAGTCTAACATCAAACTTGATTTTCTGGAGGACAAAGTTAGGAGATCTTTAGAAGCCTTGGAAAACTCTGAAAAATTCTCTCTTGCCAAATATAATAAGATCATTGCTGCCCAAGCTAGCTTCCTTATAATGCTAGGAAAGCTTTTGCCTCTAATGAGCCACTACACTTCATTTTCCCAAGTCTGAGATGCTTTAGAAATGGCACTGAGAAAGCATAACTGCTACCAAATAATCTTTGAAAAAGAGCAGCTGGAAAAAAGATGGGGTCACTTGTCATCTTGTCTGTCTCTTGGACGTGAAACGAGCATGTTGCAATTTTTATGTGAATTGCGGTTGTTCTGATTTCAGCTTTTGACTTGTCTGTATGGGATACGTCCCGATGTCCGGTACATGTTGGGCTGACTGCTCAACCATTTAGTTTGTATAATTTGTTCAAATTAAATATTGTTACTATGTTCATGATTGTGCTATTGATGGTACAAATATTGTACCACGTTTTCAAATTCTTTTTTTTAATAGACTATAGTTCCTTTTTTTTTGTTGTTAAATTGATTAAGCCTAGTCTTTGGTAACAAATTTTGAGTGAATAAATTACAAATGTGAATAAAGAAAAGCACATGTTTCATCACGTAATTTTTTAGTAATATTTTAAAAAAAATTATTTTAAAATTTTATTTAATAAATATCTAGGGTCCTCATTTATAAGTTTGTTTGGGACACCGAATTTCTCAAGGCCGGGCCTGAGACGGGGAAGGGGTGGCAAGGACTGCATGCACCCCTCCCTCCACCCTGTTTTTTGTGATCCTGCAGTGGTATAGTCAATTGGTAACCCTTAATGCATCCTAAGTATTCCATTGCAGCCGAAGAGAAAAAAGTTTTAAGGTTTGCAATGGATGATAATTTAAATGATGAGTTCAATAAATGTATTTTTCTGTACTTTACAGGTCCTGCATCCCCAATCCATGAGGCCAGCTAGAGAAGGTGATCCTAAGGCTCCAGGTACCCTCATCACTAGAGCACAAGATATGATTAAGGTTTGTGGCATCATACTCTTCAAAAAGATGAAATTCATGTATTGGAAGGCAACCATGAACAGCTGCTGATACGTAGCTTTTTTATTCTAGGCAGTACTATCTAGTACGGTCTTCAAAAATACGGTGACCTTGTTATACTTTTTAAGCGGTGCCATGCTTGATCAACTGGACAAGGTAAGGAGCTAATTACTGCATCTAGTTATTTCTTTTCCCAGCGTGGCTCTTGCGCTATTCTAAACTCTAACACAGTGCATGGAATTGGTTCTGCGCATGTAGCATCCAATGAATCTCTGGAGCAGAGGGCTGATTTATCAGCTGACAGAAGGATTTTTTGTTGTTTTAACCGGCATTAGAGGTTATTATTTATTGTTTCCCACCACCACAGAAAGTGTGGACGGTGGCAATTCTTCGCTCACCTGGAAAGTCCCCGGTTGGGAGTGGAAGGAGCCGAGGAAGGGAACGACATTTGAGCAGGTTGCCACTGATACGGATGAAGTTAGCCTGGTCACTATAGCCCTCGCTTTGGGTAGAGCTCTACGTAGCCTATTCACGGGAGCACAAGATATGATTAAGGTTTGTAGCATCGTACTCTGCATAAAATGAAATTAATTCAATGTTTCATCTTCATGCAAGCTGCTCACACGTATTTTTCTGATTCTAGGCAGTACTATCTAACAAAGCCTTGATCGAGTTTCCGACCATGTTATTTTTTTTAAGCACTTTCGCACTTGGTCAACTTCGAAATGTAAGGAGCTAAGTGATTACTGCATCTAGTTTTTTTTTTTCCCTTGGTGGCTGGCTCTTCTAAAGCTCTAACCAACTGCATGGAATTGGTTTCTTCGTGCAGGATAAATATGAGAAGTTGGAGAAAGATGTGACTGTGTTGGAAAATAGATTGTATAATGCCTTGTGGCGCATTAAATATGCTTGTTTACTGTTTGTCATCGTCTTATTATTTGTGAAAGGTGGCATGTCTGTGGTCAACAGCTGGATCGCAAAAGTCGAGGACGGTGGCATTGCTGCTTCCATGGAGCTGTTTAAAGGGACCAGTCCTCCTTCCAACGACGGCGACAAACCAGTCAACGGGAAAGCCAGCCTAAGTTAAACAGCGGAGAGGATGACAGAGTTGAAGAAGACTCTAACCAAGTATGAGCGCACAAATGAACTTCCAAAGCTACAAATCTGACAAGATACCACGAGTTGCTCTGCCAAAAATATCATGTAAGATTAGAACACCGTCAGTACGAATATCATTGTACAGCAATACCCGTTAGACTTTGAAATTTCCACTAATATCATTGTAAGGCAATACCCATTAGGCTTTGAAATTTCCACTTTATCTCAACTCTTTTTCTACTCAACAAACTTTGATAAAAAGATTTAAAATAATCATCTTTTATAGTTAAAATAGTATTTTTATGAGAGTAAAGTTGAAAACATGATTAGTGAGAGAAAACATAAGTACGAGTGGTACTTTCTCAGGTTTGATTCATTTTTTTCTAGTTGTATAAATTATCTTAAAAATTTATTTTAGATAAATTATGAAACTACAATATCATGTTTGATTTGCTTGTCTTATCGGATATATTAAAACTAAGAAGAATTTGCTTCAAAAAATATAAGGAGAAGTTGTTTTCTTTTAATCGGATCGTGTTAATTATAAAACACTATAATCAAGATTATATTTTGATTTTAAATTTTTTTGATGTAATTCAAGTTAAAATCACAATTTAATGTAATATATATATATTGACTTGTGTGTTTTTTTTTTAAGACTTGCATTAAGTGGGCAACAGAACTTAGGTTGGGCTTGGACAACCCAAATATTAGGGCTGGCCCTTGACTACCATTCCCTCCATCTCAATAGACCACCACCGAGAAAGAAGAAAAAAAAAATTAAATAAATCAAAATATCGAAAGGCAACGAAGATTGCATGACCTGCAATATTATAAAAGCATGTGTAAACATTGCCCAACTTCCCCTAAAATTAAATAAGAGACTAATCCAAACCCCATGCTTCCAACGTTGTCCAACTTTCCCTAAACTAGAAAAAAAAACATTTGGACATGAAACTCCTGAAGGTTTGTGTAGGCTTCATTTGAGCAGGCTTCTATGGATACCAAAATTAGAACTTATTACAAGTGACAAGTATCTAGTAAAACCAGGGACGAATCCAAGGGGTCACGCAGGGTACGTGCCCCCGCTGACGGGGCTCAAATAAAAATTATTAATATATTATATATTTAGCATAATTATTATGTAATATAATGCTATATTTAGCGTACACACTACTCCCTCCGTCCATTTTTAAGTGTGTTACCTGGGAATTTCAATTATTTTTCTCTCACATCAACTTTTACATCAACTTTCCATTACTTACCCTTATCAATATAATAATACCCACTAACTTTTTAAAAAGGAATCTACTTTTAAGGGCAAAATAGGAAATGTATCTACTAACTTTTCAAAACACACATTTATTAAGGGACAGCCAAAAATGAAAATGTACGCACTATAAAAGGGACGGAGGGAGTAATATATATCTCAAAAATAAAAATGACGAATTAAATTTGTGCTTCAACTTTCGTTGGTTGGTTAATTTATAATTAGAGATTTGTAAATCGTTTGTTTATTTGGAGATCTGTGATTTTCTTTATTTTTTTACCGTCGTGAAGAAATAATTTTAAAAAAGTCATCAAAAAAACGTTCTCGATGATTCTAAGAACCTGTCGATATCAATGTAAACCATACACGATCTAAAAGTTGTGCTCATATTTTGTTCTTTTTTTTTATAAAAAGTATGCATTATGAACTTTATAGTCTATAATAAATGTCTTAATTTACCAAGATCGATGACTAAGAAAAATTGCACCATTATAATTAATAAAGTATCCCAGTGGGTTGGATTTCTGAATCCGTAACTATATGGTATTGGGCAAATAATTCATATAAAACACATTTCTAGGAATAGTGATCAAATTTATTACTTAGTGGTCTCTTCTGGGATTGAAAGGCCAATTATATTGTTCCATGAGTGGGGTCTGAATCATACACAGATTAGGAGAAAAATATTACCTTTTCGATGGAGCTAATAAGCATTTGACAAGTTAATGCGATCTGACTGACCTTTTCGGTCGACTGTCGGCTGGTTGCTTGCCTTTCTATATTCCACAGGGGAAAGCGTTAGACACATGAAAACAAAAGATGAAATGAGATATGAAAGTGTATTCAGTGTGTGAGATTCACACATGAAAGTGCATCCAACGGATAAAATTTAGTATGAAAGTGCACCATGAAATCAATGTACTTTCATATTTAAATTTTACCCGTTAAATACACTTTCATGTATTATACCATTCCTCATGTATACTCAAACTCTAATATGGGTTTGAACCCCTCATCAATTTTTTTCCTTTTTCTTGGTTGTGGGTGTCTCGGGCCAATTTGATTGAACCTCAAAATTGATCTTGACAGTCTATCTCACAACTTTTTCATACGCATATGTACGGAATAAAATGACTCTATAAAAATTATTGTCTAGGAGAATCAAACTTGAGATTTCAAAGGAAGCAAAAGCAAAATCACATGAGTTGACCCAGTCATCTTGAACTTACCATTTTTTTTTTCTCTTTTTCTTTTTTGAGAATCAAAGTCACCAATTTGAATGGCGAAATCTGAATTCCACTCATATGAACACAAGATTTGACTTCCGTAGCAATTTAACGGAGTAGCTCTTCTTCTTACTGTTAGTCACCAAAAATTTGTCCGTCGACTAAAAAGAGCTTAAAACAAAAACTTTATTATAAACTTCTTCTGTCACAATTTATTTATTTTCACTGTCATGGAATTTAACAGAATTATAAAATAATTTATTATTTTGCCAGCAGTTAATTCTTGTAGAAAATCTATCGTATTTTAAGTTACGAAATGTTCAAAATCATAAATAGAAAAAGGGTTAGACTGTCAACAAGTTAAGATAAAAAACAAGAAAAATACATATATTTCAATGTACTTTATAAACAATCTAATATACTCCTACTTTTTAAACTTTAAAAGACAGTCTACTAAACTGATTTTTATCATTTTTCATAGAAAAATAAAAAGGGGACAAATCAGAGTATTAAAAAGGGCACATTTCACTTAGACCCCCTCAGGTTTCTGACAAAGATAAACAGCTCCGCCCTAGTTTTGAGAAATGACAAGGACCTCCCTTGTCAGAAATGGAAGCTTAACAGAGTTAATGGTGGGGTTGAAATTACGCGTGCCCCTCAATAAGGGGGGAGCTGTCTCTCATCGTCAGAAACCTCAGGTGGTCTAAGTGAATTTCAGTAATTCAAACATCTCCAAAACTTGTCTAATTTTTCAATTATAATATTTTCTTTTTAAATGGCAATTATAAATATGTTATGAGTGAGATAAATCTTATTTGATACTTATCAATTAATCATAGAACATAGATAACTTTATTTTGATTGAGCTGAATTGAGCTGTTTTTATTTTGTTTGGGCCCATTTCTATTGTGTTTGGCTTACTTGGGCTAATGTTTTAAATCTAAGCCGGGCTTTATTAAGTGTCTAGACTCTAGTGATGTGAGATGGGTTGCCCTGCCTTTTTAAAAAAAAAATTGGGCCTTTTTTTATTTTTTCTATTGGGCAAAAAAAATCCTTACTCAAGCCTAATATCAAAGACTATGAGAGTGCCCTAACATTTTGAGTTTTTAGGATGCCCTAAGCCTAGGCCTCTTGGGCCAAGGGCTTTGGGCAATCCTGCATGTAAGAAGTTATTGAACCATGTCTTGAAGGCAATGATGATTGTATTTACCTCCCGAAGCATTCTCAATGTTCTCGTATAAAAAGTGGTGAACAGATGTATGGCAAATGAGTGTGGGTATTTATAGTTGTTTGCATTTCTTTCTTCTTCTTCTTGTTCTCTTCTAACGTGGGCAAAGGGCTCCTATTTTTTTTTATGACATCATGTTTTTCCATCCTTCACCTAACGGAGTCCCACTGATTATGGGAATTAGAAACGCAATGTGCGAAATAAGGGAGGTTCCTGTCATTTCTCAAAACCGGGGGAAGGTGTCTGTCTCGGTGTCTGTCATTGTCAGAAACCTAAGGGGTTCTAAGTGAAATTGGCCCTATTTAAAAACGGAAAATGAAAAAGGGTAAACAGAAGTACTACAGACGGACTATTCTGATCCCGCCGCCGACGCGTCTCTGTTTTCAGTCACATTTTTTCTCGCATTCAATCCCTTCAAAGCCCCGAAGCTTCCGTTGAGAAAACGATTTTTACATAACGAAGAAAAAACCCTAGACTTGTTCGCTGGTTTTCAAGACTTCTCTGTTCAGAGCCGTCTCAAGGTATGTTCAAGATCTTCCTTCATTAGCGCTTCAATTCGATAATTTACTCCATTTTCATCGTTTGTCTCTGCAGACATTGTGTACAATGACAAGATATTGGAACTGAAAAATTAGTTTACCCTCAAAATTTCAATTTTTTTGCGATCTGACATTAATGAGCTTACCAATTAACCAACTTGCCTCGGCGGATGGATTCCCCTCGGCAGCGATTTGTGCTTGGGCAACCCCACATCACGCAAACATAGGTTAAAAAATGACATTAAAGAGCTTAACACGTCTCATTTGTGGTAAATCTTTTGTTAATCCGAGCTACATTGTGGTTTTTTCTGCTCGAGACCACCATTTAGTGTTTCTTTGTGAATTTGTTCTGTTGTTATCGGGCCGTTTTTTGAAAGTTATCGTCCTGTTAGTTGTAATTTTCCCATTGGTGTTTGTTTTTGAATTAATTCTAACAAGTAAAAAATTTTAATCGCAGGTGGTTTGGCGGATGAACTTTTGAACAGAGAAGTCACGTGCGTGGAATTCATTTAAGCCACTAGTTAATTCTTGACATATTTGAAACATTTTTGTCACAAGTGAATAACTTTACTCATCATATGAATTGATTGAAAAATCCAACTTCTATTATTTGTCGAAAAAACCTGTTTTCCTCAATCCCTTGCCTATTGGATAGACTAACTTAGAGTGCTAAGTCATTAAGGAATGGCAACCACAATGCATTGCGGATTCAGAATTCCCCACTCTGCTTATTCAAGGCGATATTTGCATGGCCAACTTATTCCGGGGGAGAATCACATTTATTCTACTATATCCAGGCTTCTGGTCTCTGAATTACGTGGTTGGACTGTAGAGAATCCTTGTAGAAGTAGGCTCTTAAGTGAGAGTTGCAAGAAAAGATCTGTTGATGTGCTTGAGTGGAGCAAAACCGAGAATCAAAGTGACGATGCGGTCTTAAATCAGCTGACATGCGTCATGAAGTTTGGTGGATCATCAGTGGCATCAGCTGAGAGGATGAGAGAGGTCGCTGACCTTATTCGCAGCTTTCCAGAAGAAAGGCCCGTGATAGTTCTCTCAGCTATGGGAAAGACAACTAACAAACTCATACTGGTTTGTATATTTACCAATACGTGTAGTTTTTAATTCAATCTTTTAATTCAAATATGCTAACTGAAATTGGTTGTGTGCCAGGCTGGGGAAAAGGCTGTCAGTTGTGGAATTTCTAATGTCTCCAATATTGAGGAGTTGAGCTTTGTGAAGGAACTGCATCTCAGGTTAAAACTATTTGTTTCCATCTGGAATTCCTGTTGTATTTTGTCTACTAGATCTTTTCTTACTGGTCAAAATTCTGCATTATTAGGACTGCGGATGAGCTAGGTGTTGAAAGATCGGTTGTTTCAAGTAAGTTCCTATTTCCCAATAACATTTCCTTTGTTGTTGAGAAGAATTGTTGAGCTAAGCTCTATTATTTATCTTTTCCTCTAACAAAATTTCCATATTCATTATCTGTTATTCCACTCCACTCCACCACTCAAAGTCTGCCATTGCCTGTTTTGGGTTTCATGGAGAGATTTGCGTCAGGTTCTGTTAGATATCTTTGGAGATCATTTAGGTCCCTTGGTATTTGGAAGCTTTGAAGTGCACAACTTGTTTATTGAGATTCTGTTGCTTGAGGAGAATAGGTTGTTTAGTGACAGCTATTGGAAACAGGTTTACAATGATACATTGCTGCTTTACTATTTTTTATTCGAATAAAATAAAATAATAGATTTCATTAAGTCCAGCTGTCACTTGATGTCCGCCCAAGAAACAGACCCAAGTCCTAATCAAAGACTTTCTCAACATTCTTATTGATTCTTTTAAGCACATTTCTATTATGGACTTGCTCTTCTAGAAAGCGACTGAAGATGCCAGCTTTATGGATTTATTTCATATCCCCATAAAATAAGCTGTATTCATAATAAAGTTCATGAGTCACCACTGACGAATTTACTTAAATCTAACATTGCGTAGAAATTTTTTGGCGTTGATCTAGTGCCAGCTCAATGAAGTGCAGAATTTTCCACTTTCATTAGTCTCCTCTTTAAGGGTTTTTTTTTTTTTTTAAATAGTCTTCTCTACATTTGATTTGTTCAATATCTATATCTTGGTGTGTTCCTTGTTCACATTCTGTTTACTGCAGAGGGTACTCATGCATTCTTACTCATGTATTATGTCGTCATGTTTTGCTTGTGAAATATTTTACAGCTCACCTAGAAGAATTAGAGCAACTTCTAAAGGGAATTGCTCAAGTGAAAGAGTTGACTTTACGCACCAAAGACTACTTAGTCTCATTTGGGGAATGCATGTCAACTAGAATTTTTGCTGCCTATTTAAATAAAGTTGGTGTTAAAGCTTGCCAAGTACGTTCTCTTCTAATTCCATATTTAAAATTCTGTGTTCTTAGCATTTCTATATTCTTCAGTGAGTGATGAAATAATGAACTTGATTCAATGCTGAAGAAAGTATTGAAGCTTATAATTCTATGGTAATGCTATATTGTGATAACATTTTGATTGAGAAATTTAGATTGGGAACGTCCTATCACTCTCTTTTCTTCTTTACACTGTGGTTAAGTTTTAGTAGCATTTTGCTTACCTGCTTAATGCCTTGTATTATAGAATTGAGATAAAAGTCTAGTTTTGGTTGATAAAATTTGCTTCACCTAGAATGGGCTATGTTAAGTCACATGAAATGGAAAGATCACATGTGCAACAAAAATGGAAAGAGTTATCTCGTCTTTTAGCATTCAGGTTAGTTGTACAACGGTTAATGTTGCTGCATTTAATATTTTTCTTGTCCTCATGTATTTCTTGATATCTTGAGGTCCATGGAACAATCCTGTTCTAGGTTTGTCTATTGGGTTCTTGTCCATGTGTTATTGTCTGAGCAGTCCTCAATCTTGATCCTCTTGAAACTTCATCTATCCGTAGTTTTCTAGGTTTGTCCATTGCTTTTCATTTGTTACCAGAGCAATGGAAAATTAGTCGCAGGAAACGTGTACTGATTGACAACTTGTTGACTTGTTTGATGAGGCCATATTGGCGGCAAAGGAGCTTTTCTTTACTCAATGAAACCTCTAAATGATCTATGTTGGGAAGCTGTTGTTTCTACTTTCTTGTGTAGTGATGATTTCTGTAAGAAACTTAGGAGCCTTTCATTTCCAGTTTAAAGTACAATGAAGCTGAAGAAATCTGATTTAAAGTCCTTCAGACATTGTCCTTTTTTGAGCCAAATGACTGCAAATGTTTCCTTCTGCTTAACGTCTGTTAATTGGTGAAGGATTTCTTGAAAACTCTAGTATTATATGTGACTTGGAATCTTTATAGTTTACAGTCTTCATTATGTTTCCTGCAGGGTAAAATGCATCTTTTTAGGTGCATTTTTAAAGATTTCTACAATCCATCTAATTATGCATTAAATCATTATGCAGTATGATGCGTTTGACATTGGGTTCATAACAACCGATGACTTCACAAATGCGGATATTCTGGAAGCAACTTATCCTGCTGTTGCAAAGAGGTTACACAGCGGATTCCTTAATGATCCTGCAATTCCTGTTGTTACTGGCTTCCTTGGAAAGGTCTTCCTTCCTTGCTTCCATCGCAATTTTTTACCTTGAAACAATCTTTATCTGCTTGAGTGGTGTCCGTTTCTGGGATTGCAGTAATGATCTTCTTTGCCATTATGATCACAGGGCTTGAAATCTTGTGCTATCACTACATTGGGTAGGGGTGGTAGTGATTTGACGGCCACGGCCATTGGTAAAGCACTGGGCTTGCGAGAAATTCAGGTCAGTGCTTACTCTGACTGTACGGCAGTTAAACGTATTCTGCTTATTCATTATCCAAGGTAAACATTTTTTTTGCATATTTATGCATGCAAGGAGGCCAAATAACATAATTTACTCCTATGTGAGTAGTTGACATGTATGGAACAGTATGTGGAACATACGCCTGCAAAATGAACTGAGTTGCTCGAGAGTGACTTGTTATCTTTTGGGTGGAAAACTCCCTCAAGCTTATTTGATGAGAAAATCACGCCAAGCTTATCACCGTGTGAATCGAGCTTGATCAGGGGCCTGCTTGGGAAGGCTTAAGAGCTTCAAGTTGCCTTAGGCTGAAACCTATGGTCTTGGGTTACGCTTGTGCGATAAAGTAATGTTCTCTTCACTTTTCGTCACGTGTCTGTTAAAACAACAGAGTGATGAGTATGACTCTTCTTCACTAGTGTACTGATCAAGGGTATTAATTTTGTGGTTTAACATGATTGTACTCGTGTCATCTATTCTGTCACCTGGATGTGAAAAGGGCATGTTGCAATTTTCATGAGACTCGCGGTTGCTCCAATTTACACTAAGACATGTGGGGGAGTTAACCTTTTGTCTTGTCACTTTGGCTGGTACAAGTTGGGCTGACTGCTCAACGTGTTAGTTTGTATCAGTGGCATTAGAAAAGTGAAAATGGTAGTACCACAAAGAGTTGCAAGTCTTTGTGGTTTTAGAATTTCTCCTAGAAAAGATGCTCTACTCATTGTTCACATGTTGCGGGGTTTATGAGCCGAGTTCGAAAAGCTTGCCTCTTCGGTGAGCAGAGCAGAGCTCAACGAATTCCCATGATCCTTTTCAAGCTTGAGTCGTGCTCAATCAATAGGCCCCATCACTTGGTCCGAGCTTGAGCTCAATGTTACTTGGTTCGTTTTCCCCTCGTGTGGAAAGAATTTATTCTCGTGAGCTTAAGTTATGGAAATGTCATCTAGTTCGAGAATTTTGATTCTCCAATCCATTGTTTGGTGAGAATTATAACCTATTTTTGCAGGTGTGGAAGGATGTTGATGGGGTTTTGACATGTGATCCCAACATATATCCACCCGCAGAACCTGTCCCATATCTAACCTTTGACGAGGCAGCAGAGCTGGCATATTTTGGTGCTCAGGTATTTTACTTCCTTAAACCTTATGTTGAACTGCGACGCACCAGTGCCTATGTACAATCATGTTACATGGACGCATGCTGGAATTTGAAGTTTTTTCCTTTGAAACTTGACCGGACAAGGGAACCATTACCGATGAAAATAAGTACAAGAGGGGAACTGGAGGCAGGGCCTGCAGGCTGCATGCTCCTCCCTTTGTCCTTTTTTTTAATGATCCTGTGTCGGTATAGTTGATTGTTAGACTTTAATGCCTCCTACATAGTCCGTTGCCGCTGCCGAGGAAAAAGTTCCAAGGTTTGCAATACATGGTAAACTGACAATCAAGTGTGAGTCCAATGAATGCATGATTTTGTATTTTACAGGTCCTGCATCCACAGTCCATGAGGCCAGCTAGAGAAGGTGATATTCCTGTTAGGGTTAAGAATTCCTACAATCCTAAGGCTCCAGGTACCCTCATCACTCGAGAACGAGATATGAGTAAGGTTTGTTGTACCATGCACAAGATGAAACTTAACTTGTTTTTAGGCAACTAGAGCAGCTTCTGATATGTACTTTTCGAATTCCAGGCAGAACTAACAAGCATAGTCTTGAAACGGAATGTGACCATGTTAGATATTGTAAGCACTCGCATGCTTGGTCAATTTGGCTTCCTTGCCAAGGTAAGG